>JADRCC010557938.1:0-29564 GCA_019843855.1 Hylomyscus alleni | reverse complement strand
CAGAAGGGAGGAATTATGAAAATATACTATACATTCAAAATTAAAGAAATAATTGATTGTATTTTTGTTCTGACATTATTATTGTACTGGCTGGTTTTGTGGGTCAACTTGACACAGAGAAGGGAGCTTAAGTTGGGGAAATGCCTCCATGATACCCAGCTGTGGGGCATTTTCTCAATTAGTGATCAAGGGGGTAGAGTCCCTTGTGGGTGGTGCCATCCCTGGGCTGGAAGTCTTGGGTTCTATAAGAGAGCAGGCTGAGCAAGCCAGGGAAAGCAAGTCAGTAAGAAACATCTCTCCATGGCCTCTGCATCAGCTCCTGCTTCCTGACCTGCTTGAATTCCAGTCTTGACTTCTGGTGATCAACAGCAATTTGCTTCTTGGTCATGATGTTTGTGCAGGAATAGAAACGCTGACTAGGGCTAGAGAGATGGCTCAGCAGGTAAGAGCACCAACTGTTCTTCTGAAGGTCCTGAGTTCAAATCCCAGCAACCAAATGGTGGCTCACAACCGCTGGTAATGAGATCTGACACCCTCGTCTGGTGCGTCTGAAGACAGCTACTTAGATATAATAATAAATAAATCTTAAAAAAAAAAAAAGGAAATACCCACTCTTTCGCCGGGCGGTGGTGGCGCATGCCTTTAATCCCAGCACTTGGGAGGCAGAGGCAGGTGCATTTCTGAGTCTGAGGCCAGCCTGGTCTACAGAGTGAGTTCCAGGACAGCCTGGACTACACAGAGAAACCCTGTCTCGAAAAACAGAAAAAACAAAAACAGAAACCCTGGCTAAGACAATTATTAATGTGATTTTCATACCCTTACTTATTCTTTAAAATCTCATTCAAAGTATTTTGATTATATTAGTCCCCTTTGTTCAGTGCCCTCTATATCACCATTATACCTATCTATCTAGTGTGGCATTTACTTTATATTTTTAAATATCACATCCAATATGTTTTTCTGTACTACTTTGGGTATGTGGACTTCTACTGGGACATGTCACCTATCTGTGACATCCTTAAAGAAAGTGCCTCTTTCTCATATCACTTATAAACTGACAGTAGTTAGTCCATATTGTTGTTCAAACAATGAATTTATGAAATTCTTAGAGAAATGGATGGATCTGGAGAATATCATCCTGAGTGAGGTAACCCAATCAGAAAAGAACACACATGGTATGCACTCTCTGATAAGTGGTTATTAGCTCAGAAGATTGGAATACACAAAGTACAATCCATAAACCACAAGAAACTCAAGAAAAAGGAAGACCAAGATGTGGACATTTCATTCCTTTTTAAAAGGGAGAACAAAATACCCATGCAAGGAGTTGCAGAGACTAACTATGGAGCAGAGACTGAAGGAAGGGCACTCCAGCCTGATATAGCTGTCTCCTGAGAGGCTCTGACAGTACCTGACTAATAGACAGAAGTAGAGGCTCACAGCCATCCATTGAACTGAGTACAGGGTCCCCAATGAAGGAGTTAGAGAAAGAACCAATGGAGTTGAAAGGTTTGCAGCCTCTTGGGTAAATACTCTTTATGCTGGGACTGCCTAGCTTAGGCACTGCCTAGGTATCCTCCATGTTGTCACAACCACTCCATTCATTGGTGCAACATCCCTGCTGTGTCTAGAAGTAATGTGTCCCTTGTAGTCACCCATCACCTCTGACTCTTACAATCTTTGCACTCCTGTTTTACAATAATCCCTGAACTTTGGGAGGAGATGTTGTGGTATAGACATTCCACTTAGAGCTGAACATTATACTGTATCCTACTCTCTACCACTGACCAGTTGTGTGTCTCTGCATTGAAAATTCATTGTCATCTATTGAATAAACTGATTTGGGTTTGAGGTGCTCTAATATACTATAATTAAATTTTTATAGTAATTTTTCATTAATTTATTGTCTGAGATACCATCAATGTAAAAATGGGGCATCAATGAGTGAAAACGTATCATTATCTATCAAAGCACTAGGTCTAATTTTTATGAATAAAATATGCTAAGAATTTACTGGAAAGAAATACTTTCAGATATTTATACTTGGGTTACTGAAGTACAATCATTTACTGTTAGATGAATTACGAGGCATTGGTCACAAAATTCAACTAAAACTAGACTTAATATAAAAGTTTTATAAATGTGAATAAGATGTCCACTGTGTTATTAATGCCTCAACTTTTGTTTTACAATCACATATATAGTTGTAATTCATAGTCATTACCAACTAAATAAATTACTTAGGTATCTATTTTACTAATAAAATAATCCTACTTATAGCTATCAAATTGTTTTAATACATTCTTATAAAATATTTGAAAATATAACGTTAAAACTAGATAGAAATGATACCGATAATGAAGAGATAATCGAATAATAAAATATACATCAGTGTCAAAAGCACACCTGAATCACTTACTCTAATCTGTACAAGAATCCAAGGGGAATATTCCTTAGTTGCTACCCATAATTAGCATTTCATAGAAATGCATTGGCTTAAAGTATTTAACTTTGAATTTAACTGTTTGAAAAGTACGCTGGATGGAAAACATATTTGCTTTGAATGATGTGGCATATTTTCATTTGAGCAGAAATGACTTTCATTTCCTATGACATCCCTCTGGCAATGTGTTGCTGAGAAGTTTCAGAAATTTCATGATTTTGAGTGACAAAACAATTTCAGTTGGAATCTCTTGCTAGTTGACAGGAAATATGACCTTACAAATGTTAAATAGAAAAAAAAAAAACCTCAAAAGAAGCTGTCTTACTTTGTTGCTGAATTCTCCAAGGAAAATTGCACTATTGTATAAAGAACCGATTATACAGTCAAGATCTGGGACATCTCTAACTACTTTAACTTGACCTCATTATAACTTCATTTTTTTTTTTTTTTTGTGACTGACAATCTTTCTTAATTCTATATACTGGCCTGATTTAAGATTAAGAAAAGACTAAGGAGACAATAATAAAAGAAACCTATAAAAGTACTTTAAAAGGTTCAGAATAAGCTAAGGAAAAAGAAAAACCAAAATAGTAAATTCTTTCCCTGTATGGCGTTTTTGTTGTTTTGTTTTCTACTAATGTTTTTAAAAGTATTTTATTAAATTAATTTTGAGCTTACATTTTTCTCAGTTAACATTTTAAATTTGGATCTAATACAGAGTCATAATACATGTATTTAAATAAGATCATTGATACACTAATATATTCATGCTTATACAAATTTTATTATGATAAAATCATGATAATGCATAAAATTATGCACTTCAAATAGTTCTGATAATCAGTACAATATATGGGAAACTAACTTCGTTTTATGCAGTATAAGAGATTGCTCACTCCTGCATACACCTTACACTGAAGATATGTCCACACTGTTCTTACAGTTAACAGAGGTAGGAGTGACTATGAATTGTAGACTAAATAGCTACAAAATCTTCAGACCACTGAAGAGCTGATATGTAGGTTAAAAAGAGAAAAGATCAGTAATCAGTAAAACTGATGGCATGTGCACCAACATTAAAGTTCTAGCCTTCAGTTCAGAGACACAGTGATGCTTCATTCAGTTCAGGATTGTGCTGGAGCATCTGACACAGTTGGAAACAATGAATTCCTTTCCTTCAGCATATTATCCTTTGTGCTTGGTAGAAGTTCAACTACATTAGGGCCACTTTCCTCACTTTCGAACTCAAATGCTAGCATCATTTAGCTTCAGGTATACTCACACACAAAAAATAGTTTCTGACCAACTCTTCAGGCAAGCCTGAGGTTCAGTCCAATTTCATCTGTAAGTCATGCTCACTGTTCTATCCCTTGTCAACATGATACTTTTGTATAATTCCTTATGTCATATTTAATAACATATAAATGTGATATCTTTTGTTTTCTCATAATAAAGTACTATGCATCTCCATGACATCATCTGTATATAGTGGTACATGACTGTCAATCCAATACCAAGGAAGTTATGCCCGTATAGTACACTTAATATTAACCAGATTTGCACAGTGAGATACTGCCTGAAAAGAAAATAAATAAACAAAGAGTCCATAACAACTATGAATGATAAATAAAATGATGGGTCCGAAAGTTCGATTGAGTGGGTGATCCATCATATTGCTAACAACTTTGAGTTCCTTTTTTTTTTTCTTTTTCCGAGACAGGGTGTCTCTGTATAGCCCTGGCTGTCCTGGGCTCACTCACTCTGTAGATGAGGCTGGCCTCAAACTCAGAAATCCACCTGCCTCTGCCTCCCAATTGCTGGAATTAAAGTCGTGTGCCACCACCGCCCAACCAACTTTGAGTTCTTACAGTCATAAATACGGAGGATGCTTCATTGCTGAGATCATTACACTCTTGTTTTAAATGAGGATTTTTTCTAATATTATACATGTAATTATATATATATATATATATATATATATATATATATATATGATCTAAGCCTATACTTTTTCTTATATCAGGGCTCTACATGAGGAAAAGAAAATATGTTTCAATAGTATAATTTATATTATGTAAGTCTCATTATTAAAAACTCAAGGGATGAGGGCAGAGAGATAGCTCAATCAGGAAATTGTAGCTTTGCAAACACAAGAAAGAACAGTTTGATTCTTAGTATACATGTTATTTAAAAAAAAGAAACGACTTCAACTGATGACACACTTTTGTAGTGTCAGCACTATGAAGCTTGAGACAGATGGATATTTGGGGCTCATTGGCTAGCCAGCTAGAACTCCCAGGTGAACTCCAGGACTGGGAGATACTCTGTTTCAAAGAACAAGGGAAGGTGTAACTGAACCAGGAAAGACTGCATAAATGAGTTGTCAAGTGTTGAGCTGTTATCCCTGAACACATGCATCTAACGAGCCTTATACTTACTGAGTAGGTTATATTTAGGAATATGTATACATAAGATATATGCATTCAATAACAATTAGTAAAAAAAAGGGGTGTTGTATATTCAGAATAGAGTGGGAGGTATATAGGAAAAATTGGAGGAAAGGGAAGGAAGGGAGAAATTTTATAATTTTATTGTAATATCAAAATAAAATTAAAAGCAGGACAGTGGTGGTGCATGCCTTTAATCGCAGCACCTGGGAGGCAGAGGCAGGTGGATTTCTGAGTTCGAGGCCAGCCTGATCTACAGAGTGAGTTCCAGGATAGCCAGGGCTACACAGAGAAACTCTGTCTTGAAAAACCAAAATAAATAAATAAATAAATAAATAAATAAATAAATAAATAAAATTAAAAATAAAGAAAACAAAAATGAATTTAAAAAACAAACAAAACAAGGAACACTACAAAAGAGAACAACATACTGAGGTAGATGACACTTTATGAACCATGTAAGAGTACATACAGATGTACCAATGAACAAAGCAATCTGCTGAGGACCATCCTGAATAGTTAATTTAACAATGGAGCATGATATGAACTGTAAAATTGACAAAGGTCTAGTAAGTGAAGCAGGTATGTTTATCAACTAGCTAAAACTTGAAGGTGTTTCCATAACCTGCTCACCATGACTGTCATAACTAACAGGTACGTGAAACAGCTACCATCATTCTTTGTCCTAGGCAGAAGTTTCTTGTGTCCTCAGGCAAATTCTAAGGAAAGAATGAATTAATCTTTTCAGTAGCAGTTTCTATTTTGCTTAAATAGGAGCAAAGCCATTTTCAGCCCACATCCGTTTGAAGAAGAAAGCTGATATCAGTTGGTGATGTAGCTCATTCTCTCCATTTTCAATAACAGTATTTTTAAGAGCCTTAAAGGAAGATAATCAACATCAGTAAGAGATTTGATTTAGCTTGAAATTAAAATGACTTTGAAGTTAAATTAATAACATCCCAATAATTATTCTAAATTAATTCCAATTAAATTAAAATTTTACTTATTATAGAATTTAAGGAAGACATAAATAATAAAACTAGACTCTTAATAATTTAGTGTAGAAATAGTGTCATATTACAAAAACCCTTTCATCAAAATATTTTTCAATTGTTAAAAATTATAAAGAATTAAAATTCATGTGATACCAAAATTTATGCAATATCCTATACTGGTAATATTTAACTTGCATTAATAAGTACAAATAAGAAAAGAGAATTTTCTTGTGAAAAGTATAAATTTTCTTGATGAAATAGTTTCACTAGTAAGCCAAAAAATTAATTGACAATTATCTGCCATTTTGAATATTTACATATCTTAATATTTTCTGCAATGGTTAATATGATTGCAAATCTCTGATCACTTTGAAAACAAAGCTGTGTACTTTCTTATGAGTTGTTACCTAGGTTGTATTAGCCTCTAGGTACATTTACAGGAAATGATGTAGATTGTTCTTTGAGTTGGGAAGACCTACCATGAATATGGGCAGGACCAGACCCCGTACTGCCCTCCTACACTGAAATAGGAGACAAGAGGGAGGAGAAAAAACAAAAGAGGGAGGAAAGAGATATTTCAATAAGTATCTAAATGTATTCTGTTTTCTTAAATTCCCACAACATAAAGAAAATAACTAATGCATTATTTTGTGTGTGCACGTGTACGCATGTGTGTTTTTCAGTTATTTAACACCTAAATGTTGACCACAGACACTGAGTTATAGATTTCCCTTATGTTAGCATACTCCTCATCTACTCTTATTGGAAATGATACTGCCTAAGTAAATCTGTTCACTATTACCATCATACTTAAAAAGAGAATACATTTTGTACACGTTGTGTGTCAGAACTTTTCCATGGGGAGAATTAACACACGGGTCTTCCCATCTCAGATAGAGATCTCAGGACAGATCAAAGTATGCATACCAGCAAAATCCACCTTGGTGAATCAATGGATTTTACTGGGGTTACTTATAAGAATGTGAGTGAGGGTTTCTTACAGAGGTAGAAATGACTCAGATAACTATTATCCACCAAAGCTCACTCCAACCTGGAGGACACCTCACAAACCTTGGGACCTTCAGGGCACTACACAGCCTCTGGACAGCTCAACAGGATAAAGATGGTCCTTTCCAAATAATTCTGTTAACCTAAACTTCTTCCAGGTACCTCAGCTGGTCTCTGCCTTTTCCTAGCAGCTGATCTTGTCTCAAAGTTTTCTTTGCTGCTTGATTGTGTCTTCTTGGCCTATTGATTGCCTGAAAGTTACTATTTGTAGCTCAGGTGTAGTCCACTGAAAGGAACCGTGAGCTTTAACTGCTTTGTCTGGCAGGAAAGGCCTAGTGGTTCTGATCAGTTGAATGTAATTCCTAGAGCTATTTCCAGTTGTTTGGCTTGTTGATAAAGAAACTTCCCTTCAAGATTAGGTATGGAGGGAGACAGAAGAGAAGTCCAGAGGACAAGGAGAAGGAACAGAAATATGTAGCTTCAGGGTGGGGATGTAGGTTGGGTGAACCTCTAGAAAGTCCCACAGACCTGAGATATGAGAGGTGCCCAGGAATCAATAAAAATGACCTTAGCCAAAACGCTTAATAGTGGGTAGATGGGACATGAAGAGACCACCTGCAGTAGACAGACATGGCACCCAGTGAAGGAATGGGGCCACTCATCTACCTTCAAAATATTTATCCAGTATTATTCCTGTCTAAAAGAAATGCAGGGACAAAAATGGAGGAGAAACTGAAGGAAAGGCCATCCAGTGACTGGTGCAACTTGTGTTCTATCACAATAGTAGGCACCAAATCCTGCCACTATTACTGACTCCTTGTTGAGCTTGAAGACAGGAGCCTAACATGGCTGTCCTCTAAGAGGATCTACAGCAGCTGACTAAGACAGATGTGTACACTTACAGCCAACCATTGGACTGAAGTTGGGAACAACCAATGAAAAAGGTGAGGAAGCAATGGAGGAACTGAAGGGGATGGCAACTCCCATTGTAAGAACAACAGTATCAACTAACCCAGACCCCCTCAGAGCTTCCAGAGACTAAGACAGCAACCAAAGAGTCTACGTGGGGTGGTCAGTGTCCTCTAGAACAGAGGACTACCTTGTCTGGCCTCAGTGGGAGAGGATGTGCCTAATCCTGTAAAGACGTGATGGCTCAGCGATAGGGTATACTGGGGCTTAGGTTGGTGGGGTGTGTGGGTGTGTGAATGGGGTCAGGGTGGAGGTAGGGGATGGGAGAGTACACTCTTAGAGTCACAGGGGAGGGTGGATGGGGTGAAGAACTCTGCGAGGGCGGACTGGTTAAAGGGGCAATATTTGGAACATAAATTAATTAATTAATTAATTAATTAATTAATTAATATATAATTTATAAATATATAAAATGTGTAATGCATATATATCTATGTATATATACACATACATATATATGGAGATTCTCTGAATGTTACACTACAGTATGTTTCCCACATCTCCAATTGTACATTGTTCTACTTATTGAATTGAGAACTTATTAAGTGCTATTATTTAGGATGCATTGTTTTGGAATTTAAATGTTCAAGAAAACAAAGTGCTTCTGTATGTAAATGACCTCTCTAGAGTAGAACTGAAGTCTTAGCTTAGAAAATGAATGCTTGGTTTTGGGAAATTCACCATGTTAAGGGAACAGCAGACTACATTACAAGAGGTAGGTCTGGGAATTGAATGTACAGCACACAAGTCCCACACCTATACATTGCTGGAATGGTCCCAGACCCTAGTAGATAAAAAAATGTCACTTCTATAAACTAATATTGTTTCTAACTGTACTTAAGCTCTCATCCCTAGTTAAATAAGTTTCCATCTGGTAGCAACTTATGAATGACTATAACAGCAATCACCACTGGTTAAAATGCAAAGAACCATGTCTGTAAATTGTTCAACTATAACAGATATGTCAGCAACACTATACCCAAGGCTCAGGTAAGAGGAGGAGAGATGTAGAAAAACTGTCAGATCCATGGTACAGGGTGTTTGATGAAATCTCATCAGAATGATTGTCTAAACAAGACCTAAATAATGATAGTACCAGGTGACATACTAAGAGGATGGAAGAAATTCCATAAAGTTCTGTTCCTAGATAAAGAGTTACACATACTCCATATCTACAAAAACAGAATAAGTTATTTTTAAAGAAGTTCCTCTATAGATAGTTCAATCCCAAATGATCAATCTGGGCATAGAAGCAACACTAAATGAGCTTATTAAGGTTTATATAAATGTATATTTTGGAAAATATTAAGCAGACTGAGGTCTCAGATGTACTTAAATACTTTAAATTTTAGTGAAGTTCCTGGAGGATTATAAGTGAAGAATATAGTATCTGAGATTTTTACAACTCTATTGATGCTAGAATATAAGTGAAACACAGAAACACGAACACACACACTCACACACAGTGGAACAAGTAAGATTTACTATAATAAAATTCTTAAAATTAATAGATTATTTAAAAGCAACTAAGTATATAGACATGTAGACAAGAAATAATATATATCTTAAGAAGATGACACAATAAAAAATAATCAAACAATATTCAGAACAAGGAATGAAACATAAAACAGTATATTTAACATATCAATGAGAGAAAAATCAGAGAACAGCATGTCTGTACTTGTATTCTGTGCCCCTAGGCAATATTTAAAATAAATGATTAGTTAACTTAAAAATGAAAAGAATTTAAAGAAAGCAACCTAATTATAACAAAAATAACACCTAGTAGTTACATTATATTAAAAGTAATAACAAAATCCCAGTGCAATAAAATTTATAAACATTTGGGAAAATGTAAAATTCTTATTTTCCTTAATGCCTATGCTATTCAAAATATAACTAACACTATCAGATCACAATAACACAATGGACTGTGAGAATTATACCATGTTTAAGAATTGAAATTAAAAAAAGGCTAAGAGCACAAATCACTGACTAGAGTTGGTCACTTTCTTTTGTAAGTATGCAAAATTTCTTTGATTCAATAATTATCATTAGACCTAAGTTAATCATAGAGCTTTCTGTTACTATTTTCTTGTAATGTGGAGGAAAGTTTTGAAACAGGATAACTTCTCTTCTGGCATTATGTTTTATAAGGTATCATTTATAGAAATAAGATAATATAAGTGTTTATGAATAGATTAAACAAATTATTTAATAAAACATGGACCAAAGCGAAACATATTTATGAACTTGTAAAATTAAATAATAGCCACAAAGTTAGATAAAACAAATAGTTTTCACAAATATAGTCCCACTGAGGAAAATATGTATGAGGCATATGTATACAAATGCATATTTGTAAGCCCATTCATTTTCACCCATATTTATGAGAACTCGTTATCTAAAGCTGTATCATTTCTCAAATATATCCCACTTGTGAATTTGGATTCTACTTTTCTTGTTATTCTATTTCTGTATATTTTTATCTTTTGATTCCCTTTGATCTTGGGATAAATGAATTCCATTAAGGAATCTAATTATGTCTTCGCTTCTTATTATTCTCCATTCATTATGTTGTCATTTTTCTCATAGCTGATGAACAGAAAGTATTGATCTTTTCATTACATTACTGATGGGACAGGAATTAATTAAATCCTATCGTATTTTTTTTATATTTTATCTTGTTCTCACCATAGTGCTTATACTACATTTCAATTTACCTATGTTCAAGACAAAGATAACTAATGATATTCAAGGTTCACATGGCTCAGGAAACCTCCTCTGTGATTCTAGGAACTTTGTAACTTCTTTCTAAGTTTATGTTTAAGTGAGCTTTGCATGCTCTCAGCACATAGAATGTTTACACACTCTTGCTTTATAAATAATATAATACAGATAAAATTCATGTTTAGGATATATTATTTGTTATATATTATGAAGAAATACCTTATATATCCTAGCTCATAATTATATATAATATATGTAATTTATGCACTTTTCATTATTTCTAAAAAAAGTAAACTATTTCTGGTACTATTTTTATACTAAAAGTATTTCAATCATATGTACTTTCATATTATTAATCTGATAGTATTAGTGGAATGTTGAAATTATCAATATTATGCAATTCACCTTATCATTTACTAATAAGGTATTTACAGAGCTTACTAAATTACATTTCTTGAACATCTAAACTATATTTGGTATCGTTAGGTTTCCCATTTTTAGGTATTGATCATCTTTTCATGCCATTACTGTTGGAATAAGAAGTAATTTAGAACTATCATAATTTTCTTTATATTTTTATCTTGTTCTCATCATAATATTTATACTTACTATATTTCATGTTACCTCTGTTCATGAAAAAGATAAGTAATGATATTTAAGGTTCACTTTGCTCAGGGTCTTAGTCAGGGTTTCTATTCCTGCACAAAATATCATGGTCAAGAAGCAAGTTGGGGAGGAAAGGGTTTATTCAGCTTATACTTCACTTTGCTGTTCATCACCAAAGGAAATCATCATGACTGGAACTTAAGCAGGGCAGGAAGCAGGAGCTGATGCAGAGGCCATGGAGGAATGCTATTTAACAGCTTGCTTGCTTTCTTATAGAACCAAGGATTACCAGCCCACCATCCACAATGGGCCCTCCTACCCTTTATCACTAGTTGAGAAAATGTCTTACAGCTGGATCTTATGGAGGCATCTCCTCAAGGGAAGTTTTTTTCTCTGTGATTCCTCTAGCTTCTGTTAAGCTGACACACAACACCAGTCAGCACAATTTTCCCCTTGTCAATTTAACACACAAACACATCACTATTAAACCTCAACCCTTACTTTCTTACTCATCTCCAATATCTAAATAACTTTAAAAGTCCCACAGTCTTCACACATTCTTACATATTAAAATTCCAATACCTTAAAAATATCCAATCTCTTTTAAAATTCAAAGTCTTTTTTACAGTTGAAAGTCTCTTAACTGTGGTCTCCACTAAAATACCTTCTTACTTCAAGTGGGAAAAATATCACGGGCACAGTCAAAATCAAAAGGAAAATCAAACTGTAACTGTCCAATATCTGGGATCCACTCATGATCTTCTGGGCTCCTCCAAGGACTTGGGTCACTTCTCCAGCTGTGCCCTTTATAACTCACAGTTTGCCTTCTGGGTTCCAGCTGTCTGTACTCCACTGATGCTGCAGTTCTTGGTGGTCATCTTATGGTACTGGCATCTCCAAATCAGTGCTGTCTTCCTCTGCAAATAAGCTTCACCGATAGCCTCTCATAGGCTCTCTTCATGATGACAGGTCTCAAATCCTTTGCATGACCATGTCAGTCCTTGGCCATCCATTTCACTGGCAGTGCCCTTTTACTCATGACCTTCCATGGCCTCTTACAGTGCTGAACTTCTGCTGCTTTTCATGATCCCTTCATGCCTTCAAAACCAGGACCACTTGGGTGACTCACATTATCAAGTCCAACAGCAACACAACATACAACCTTGGCTATCTCTGGAACACAGCCTCTTTGTGCTCTCAGAAAACACTTCCCAGAAGATTTTACCTCAGTGATACTGGTCTCTTCTTAGTCATCACTAATTTCTTAGTTCCAGCTAACCAGCATCAGTTGTTCCAGTAATGCAAAGTTTTCGCTTTCGTAGTTCTGGTACTTGGTTAATCACAGCTAATTTTTCAGCCCCAGCTAACTTAAAGGCATAGAATCTTCACAATCAAAACAGCAGTGGCCCTAAGAAAAGTCTTTAATCTTCCTTCTGAAATTTCACAATCCAGACCTCCATCATTTGTACTGTTCTCAATATTATCTTCCAAGCTCCTATAGAACATCCCATAGCGCTCTTAACACCCAATGGGTCTTCTAGCCTAAAATTTCAAAGACCTTCCATAGTCCTCTCTAAAGCATGGTCATGTCGTCACAGGAATACCCCACTATGCTGGTAACAATTTGTCTTAGAGTTTCTGTGCCTGCGTAAAACATGATGCAAGTTAGGGAGGAAATGATTTATTCAGCTTACACATCCACATTGATATTCATCACCAAAGGAAGTCAGGACTAGAACTCTCACAGGGCAGGAACTTGAGGGCAGAAGCTGATGCAGAGGCCATGAATGGGTGCTGCTTGCTGGATTGCTTCCCCTGGATTGCTCAACCTGCTTTCTTATAGTACCCAAGACTACTAGCCCAGGGATGGCACCACCCACAATGAGCCCTGCCACCCTAGATCACTAATAGAGAAAATGCCTTGCAGCTGGATCTCATGGAGGCATCTCTTCAGGGGAGGGTTATTTCTCTGTGATAACTCTAGCTTCTCTTATGATGACATACACACACACACACACACATACACACACACACACACAAACAAAACAAAACAAAACAAAACAAAACAAAACACCAACCAGTACACTAAGAAAACCACTTTTTGGAAAACTGGTAGATGTAAGGAGACAAAGCAGTGTCTATACCTTTACTAACTTAATTCTGGATGCTGACTTATATTATTTACAAAGCACATAAGAGAACAGAATACACAGGATTACCAAGCATTATTAGATATTTCTCTAAAAACTAGTTTTCTGAGTTAAATGTTAAAATATCTATATTTTGTTTTGGTTGTAATTTCTTTAAAAAAAATAACAGTGTCATTATTTTGAGTAGCATCAAAATTTGCATTGAATGAGATTAGCAGAGTAAATCAGCATTATTCAGATATAAGACACTAAATTGATTATTATATAACACCAATATGACTTTGTGAATTTAATACATGTTAAAACTTTAAAAAGTTCTTTATTAGCAGGTTTAAAAGCATATATGCATATACATATACATCTATCTATCTATATATGTTTGATTATGAATACATAGTTATGAATCGACAAAAAGAAAAAAATCATTTGAAATCTTGAGGAAAAGTATCAAATGTGTCCTTTTGAAACACACTAGGAACAAAACTAAATGGCCTTTCTCTCATTTCTAAGAGAAGAAATGTTTGTGATTTGACATATGTCAGTTCCGGAAAGCTCACGAAATAAGCAAAGGCAAGTACCCAAGCAAACTGATTAGCAATCTGAAACTGAAATAATTAATTAATGTCAGGAGATAAAGAAGGAACTTTGGGTTTGAGTGGTACTTACATGGAACCTACATTACATGAGTGAAATACGTTCTTATTTACATCATTTTCTTCCTTGAATATTCAAGACTAGTGACAATTTCACTTTACCTTGAGAATTAAAATATACAATTATAAAATATAATATGGCAGAAACTTAATCCAGTATGTGTGTACTCTTTTGAAATTAATCTCTATATAATTTCTGTCTGAAAAATTAGTTTGAAATAGCTTACACTGACCTCCTACCATCATACGTTCTAAAGTAGGATTTCAAATCTAAGGGTTGTCCAAAGGTTAATTGAAAAATGAAATTATGATAATTGTACATTTAATTGGCCTTAAGCCATTTAAGATTGCAGGCAATTATACAAATTATTGAAATGAAATACTGTGTAAGCTTTGAAGTACATGCCGACATAATTGTGTGCAAAAGAAAAAATTCCCTTACATCTATCTTCCATGTATTTAAGAGAAAGAAATAGGTGTAACTGCCTCAAAGTCAGTTTGTTCTTCAGAAAAAAACACCCTTAAGAATCATGACAAAAATTATGTGACAATTTATAACTTGAGGTATCAAGTTAAATTTAAAATGACACTTAATTTACTTCAATGTAAAATTGCATTTTGATACATCTAGTAAACAAAGTTACCAACCATTACTGAGGGGTATACCTCTATAAAGGTATGCTTTCTGCATATATAGAAAGAGCAAAAGTTAAACATTGAACAAGTAAGTGTTTGGCATGAACAAAATTCTGTAATTTCTGTCTCATTTGGTACAGAATATATCAAGATCAATTTACCAAGTAATGTCTAAATAACTGTGTCAATTCTTGCTGATGCACCAACATCTGATTCCTACATATTCTTATAAAATCACAGAAACTTGGAGAGGAGTTTGAGCCAGAACAGCTGACATGAACCACTGAACCAGAATTCAGAAAGAGTTACAAAGATGGAGCTTATTTAGCATAAGGACTTTCAGATGACAGTTACTTCAGGAGAATAAAAGTTACATTTAGAGAATTTATATATGAAACTGGTATTCATCTATCATCTCCAGGTCTTAACAATACTTTTTGCCACCTCCTCTATCCTTCAGCATTAACCAAAGAGTCCCATTTAAGGCTGAGAATTACTTAGTCTCTTGTTCATGAGCCTTAACCAGTTGTATAGTTCACAGTCTTATTGGACAATTTCATGCTTAGAAATATTGTTTCTCAGTGTTTAAAATATGAATTTAGTGTAGAAATTTTGATACTGAAACCAGGTGTGTCTTTAACACAATATTAATATAATCATTATGATAGTAATGTAAATCTGTTTTCAATTATCTGATCACCTTAAAAGCTAATGATTTTAATATCTATTATAATAAATACTAAATCATGGAGGTTTATTTACTTTTCTGGTAAATTACCCAAACTATGACACTAAAAATAATTATAGAAATATGACATAAGTAAACTGATATTACTGCAATGAGAAAAATATATTTTGAAATAGAATAAAATTTATTTATTAGAGAAAATAGTGGTAGAAAACTATTGAGATAACCATGCAATTTACTAATGTTCATTTTATGAAATAAAATGAGACATTATCACATATTGTAATACATTTAAATTAATTACTACAATAGAGGAAAATATATGATACTTTATCATATATTAAGGTTTCATTGAACATCCTCTCAGTCTTATAAAAACAGCAATGTTTGACTTTTAAACAAATTATTTTTTATTAATATTCAACACAAAAAAATGATTATAAATACAAAGATTATGACATGACACAGTTAACAAAAATGCACAACATTTGGAGATGAACTGTAGAAATAATGAAAGTAGCACTCTTAGTTTTGTACACTTTTCTGTAGCTGTTAGCCATCCTTACAATATTATGTCAAGTTTTTGAAAGCCTGAAATCTCAGAGGATTTTTTTTGACAGGGAAGACAAAAATCAACAAAAAAATGTCCACTTGTTTGCTAGGTGATGATCATCTGTTGCTTTTTTGACATACCCTTTTGCACAGTACATCTTTCCAGTATACTATCTCAGGATATATGATATAAATCTGATTGCAGTTACTCATTAAATACACATCCATTTTTACACAATGTTTATGTGTAAAACACTGAAAAGGTTGATTTTCTACTAGGACAAGAGGAGTTTTACATATATACTTGCAAATAAAGCTAAAATAAAATACTTGATAATTGAATAATCATAAATCTTTAAACTGAAAAGTTACTTCTATATTTTGAAAATTTATGTTGTCTTAAAATGTTATATACTCTAAGCTATAAACATGTACTATCATTTATAACCACAATAATCTATGGATGCCTGCCATGAACTGGGTTGCTTCGGGGACCCCTTGTTTCTTGGGGTGATTAGAGTTCTGACCTAGAGTTCTGTATACTATATCAAGTTATATAGTATACAGAAAACAGGGCAAATAACGGAAGTCACATAGGCAGGAGATGGTCACATCAAGGTCCATGAGAACAAGCAGCCAGGTGTAAAGTGGAGGAACAGAGGTGTCCTTCTTCCTGGGTTATTTTGGTAGCCCCAAGATAAATTCTCTGAGTCTGTCTGAGGCAAGCAGCTGAAGGTCATATTCTAGCAGTGCTGGGCTGTAACATAGATAATTAGTGATGGAAGCCCTGCAACTTCTCTCTGGTATGTAAAACAATTCTGCTTTGTGTGGGACTGCTCTGATAATTAGTGCCTAACTGCTATCTCTAACTCTGGAGACACCCTGTCTAAGAAGCTAAGACAGCTTCTTTGTAAACATTCCAAGGTAATTACAGCAAGGAAATCAATTAGGATCGTTGAAATACTGTGGAGGCCAGGAAATAATGTTTAATCTCACTTTTAGCTAATACGAAATATTTCTTAGGGCCCCTTTATGCCTGAGTAAAGAAAGCATGTAGATCTCTCCACAGAATTTAGCAGAGAGCAATGTGGAACACATCAGAGCTAGGAGATGTCAGCGATTGAATACCCCAGGAGAATGGCTCTCTGTAAAGCCTATACCTCAGGTCTGTGTTCAGGTTTTCAAGCCTGACATGCAGACAGTACTGATGTAGATGAGTGCTGTGTGACAGGTCCCTCCATGTGTACTCTTTGGTTGGTGGTTTAGTCCCTGGGAGCTCTTTGGGGTCTGGTTGTTTAATATTTTTTTTTCTTCCTATGGGGTTGAAAACCCCTTCCATTCCTTGAGACTTTTCTCTAATTCCTCCATTGAGGTCCCTGCGCTCAGTCCATTGTTGGCTGCAAGAAAAGATATTCTTGACTTATACAATATACTCTGATTCCAATGAAACTTCATTTTACTCCTTCCAGTTTCTTCTCAGCTCTCTTCCCATCAGGGCCCATACCCTTTCTGTAAATCATTAGAAAAGAACAAGGTTCTAAGAGATAACTAAACATTACAAAATAGAATATAATAAGATAAAGCAAAAAATATCATATCAAACTAGGATAAGTCAATCCAAGATGAATAAAAGAGTTGTAAGTGCATACAAAAGAATCTGAGACCTACTTATTTTCACACTCGGACTTCAAAGAAATAACTAAGCTGAAAGCTATAATATAGACACTGAAGATCTAGTTTTGACCCCTGTAGGCATGAGCTTACTGTTTCAGTCTCTGTGATTACAAATGCTCCACATTTATTGTTCAGGGGCAGAATCATCCTACTCATAATTTCTAGTTACATCCATTTACCTGCAGATTTTATGATGGCCATTTTTAACAGCTGAGTAATGTATTTACACAAATGAGTAAATGTACCACATTTTTTAGTCATTTGTCTGTTGAGTGATATCGAGATCAAGTTTCTAGCTATTATGAACAAAACAGCAATGAGTATGATTGAGAAAATGTTCTTCTGGTAGAATGGAGATTTTGGGAGGGGTATATACCCAAGTGTGGTATAACTGAGTACAGAGGTAAATCATTTCCCAATGTTCTGAGAAAATGCCACACTGAATCCATAATGGATATACAAGTTTGCACTCCTACCAACAATAGAGAATTTGTACCTTTTATTCTATATACTTGCCAGCATAAACGATCTCTTGTGGTTTTGATTTTAGTCATTGTGACAGGTGTATATTATGGAATTTTAAAGCAGTTTTGATTTGCATTTCCATGATGGCTAATAAAATTGAACATTAAAGTGTTTCCCAGCCATTTGAGTTTTCTCTATTGAAAATTCTCTGTTTATATCTGCACTCTATTTTTAATTGGATTATAAGGATTTTGGTATTTAAGTCTCTTGAGTTCTTTGTATATTCTGGATTATAGTCCTCTGTCAGATGTGGACTTAGAAAGTGTTTTTCAATTCTTTAGGCTGCTGTCCTGTCCACATAACAATGTTCTTTGTCTTAGAGAATCTTTTAAGTTTTATGAGGTTCCATTTTAATCATAGTGCCTGTTTGTGATGGTTTGAAGAGAAATGGCCCCCATAGATTCAGGTGTTTTGATGCTTGTCCCATAGGGAGTAGCACTATTAGGAGGTATGGACTTGGAGTCAAGGTGGCCTTGTTGGAAGAAGTGTGTTACTATGAGGGTGGGTTTTAAAGTCTCACAAGACCAACCTGTATCCAATGTAGAACAAAATTACTTCTGCTATGTATAGATCAAGATTTAGAATATTCAGTTCCTTCTCCAGCACCATTTCTGCTTGCATGCCTCAATAATGAACTAAACCCCTGAAATTAGAAACCAGTCCCAGTTCCCCACGATAATCTTCTGGTCACTTATGTATACTATCATACCTTCTGCAAATATAGTTTGAATTCTTCCTTCCATTTTGTATCCCATTGATCTTCATGAGTTTCCTTATTACTTTCAATAAAATTTCAAGTACTATACTGAATAGATAGAGAGAGCAATCAGCGTTTTCTTTTTTCTGAATTTAGTTGAGTTCCTATGAGTTTCTCTCCCTTTAGTATAGCATTGCTGCACCATGCCTTTATTATGTTTAGGTATATTGCTTGTATCATTAGTTTCCCCAGGACTTTTATCAGGAAGTGATTTAGATTTTGTCATTGGCATTCTTTTGTGATTGGGTGAAATTTTCAGGTAGTATCTAATAGATTCATTTGCTTTACAACATCTGTAAGGGCCAGTATTTCCCTATTTATGATTTTTCTAGTAGCCCATCTATTCATGAGAATGAAGTATTCAAATCTCTTACTATCAATATGTGGAGATCAGTATGTGATTTAAGCTCTACTAGTTAGTATTTAACAAACTTGTTTATGCATGTCTTTAGAATATAGATGTTAAGATTTGAAATGTCATTTTCTTATATTTTTTTAATTTGATAAGTATGTAGTTACCTTTCCCTTCTCTTTTGATTGGTTTTGGTTTAAATTCCATTTTGATAGATATTCAAGTGGCTGCATAGGCTTACTTCTAATGTGCATTTGCTTTCAATTACCTTATTCAAACCCTTTACTCCGTATCAAAGAACCTTTACTTTGACTGACATATCCATGTATTCTATCTTATCTTCAGTGACTGTGATTCTGACTTCCATCTCTTCAATTCTGTTGGTTAAGAGTAGTTTCAATTTTCCCTACTTCTCTTGGGATTTACAGGTAGTGCTGCACAACAGTCAGTGAAGGATGAAACAGAGCCAAGTTCCGAGGTCCCCAACTTCCTTTGGGGTGTCCGAACTCCCATGCACATCTAGCAGTAAAGGGTGAAGCAAAGTCTGGAACAGGTAGGTCTGCAGGATCCCAGGCCAGTAGTGAATGCCAGGAGAAGGTCTCTTCAGAAGATTTCAGTGCTACAGTTCTTATAGAAAACATCTCTCTTAGACATCAGTCAACAAAGAACTAGTATGCTTTATCTGGGGTGAACAAGGACTATATAAACCTTGGAAAGTAGGAAGAGGTTCTTTGTAGGGTGAAGTTTCTTTGGTTGAATTCAAAGGTTCTGGGGATACCTCATTTGCATGAAGAATCTTTCCAGGAAGATGAACCTGTGGTTTCTACAAGGATTATGACACTACTCATGTAGACTGTGGGGGGTTGGGGTTTCCCAGATAAGGTAGAGAAGAGAAGCTCTGCTGGGAAAGAGTCCTCCATTTACCAAGCTCAGGGGATCTATCCAGACATGCTATACCTTGACCTTTAGTAGCAGGATTTCCTAACAGTGAATCTTGCCTCTATTGTTTCTTTTCAACATTCTAATTTTTCCTTTTGAGGTTTCACTCATGTTAGACCTACGTGACAACATGACAGAATCCATAAAGTACACTGAGACAGATCTCAAGAGGGAGATTTCTTCAGGGAGGAGGAGTAGGGCATACAGAGCCTACCTCTTGGTGAAGATGGAAGGGAAAAGGGAGGCGAGGAGAAGAGGAACAAAATGGAGTCTTTTATCCGAGGATGTAGTGGATGCAGAGGAGGGGGAAGATATGTGACAGGAGGCAACAGTGGGAGTGTATCACCTTTGGGCACATAGTTCTGCCATTACTTGTTGTCACTGGGCCCTTGAGGCTGCCCATGGAGGTATTGGATTGCTAACACCTAAGTTCGCGATGACATAATTTTTTATTCTATTTCCATTTCCAGGTCTTCTTCATTTCCTTCTACAGTCTGTTTTCTTGCCTTTTAAAAAGAAATTTGTTCATTTCCTCTTTAAGGAATTATATCATCTTCACATAGTATGTTGAACATCTTTCTTTTTCTTGTGTATAACCTGTGTTGTGATAACAGCACCTGCTGTAGTAGGATAGCTGAGTTTTACTGGAAGCATATTGTTCTGAAATTAATGATTCTCTCTCTCTCTCTCTCTCTCTCTCTCTCTCTCTCTCTCTCTCTCCATACATACATATATACACATGCATATGTATATATATATATAATTTACCTATGTATGTATGTATGTATGTATGTATGTATGTATGTATCTATCTATCTATCTATCTATCTATCTATCTATCTATCTTTCTCTCTCTCCGCAACTGTGTGTGTGTGTGGTTTAGTTTAGTTTGGTTTCGTTTTACTGTAGACTAGGCATCTAGGTTTGGGAGGGTTGTAGGTTTAGTTGCTGTTTTCTGGATGTGTTATTGTTAGGAAGATGTTTAGTTCTTTGGTTTCTGTTCCCTATCTGGATAATTTCAGAGTGTCATGGTTGTGTGTGTTGCCTGTTTTCCTGACCTGCTCGGCTATTGTGTTCACAGGGACCCTCTGCTGTTATTGGAAGGTGGGATACTGAGACAAATTGGTGGAAGAAATGGTTGGAATGGTCTGTTGGGGAGAAGTCAGAGAGGAAAAGGAGATAGTGAAGTAGAAACTAGAGGGTTCTTTGGAAATCCAGTTGCATGGTGTTTTGCTGGGGCAAACATGTAAAGGAATATTTACTGAAGCAGACACAGAGGAGAGGATTTTCTGCTAAAGCAAGCATATGAAAGGACATGTGATGAAAGAACTTTGCTAATAACACACATGTATTGGTCTACCTTACGTTGTGTAGTTGAGTTCCATTTGTCAGAACTCCTGTGACTCTAGCTGATTGGATGCAGGTGCTAAGGCAAAGCATGTGGAAGGCACCTAGAGAACTTGTGATGTTTGAAGGGTATAAATAGGACACCATGGAGTGACAGGGACAGAGCCTAGCTTGGTAGTACAGCTAGCTGTGCAATGCTTGTAGGTCTTGCATCTTTGCTGAGAGAGGCATAGCAAAGAACTTCTCCTGATGTTCCTGTTGGTCCCTCCTGCTGACTCGAGCAAAGGCTGAGGCCTGGCTTACTCTGCTAGGTCACCACTGTTGCTAATCTGATTCTCCCAAGATGGACTGGTGGTGTATTCCTGAAGTGTTTGTGAGTGGATTGAGCTGCTGCTGCCTACTAACCTGTGAACTGAACTGCTGTTCTTCAGACAACACAGACAGGAGTTGCTCCAAAGAACTTTTCTAAACCTGTTCATTGTCCCCATATCCTTTCTTTCCCACTACCTCTGGTGGGTGGTAGGCTACAAGGGAGGTTAAAGTATTTAAGAACCATCATTAAAAATAAGGTTTGAAAAAATTTAAATTTGCAAAATAACAACAGATTTCCTGCTACAGACCTGGGGATTAGACTGGAGTGATTGAATCAAAAGGGATAGACATACAAGAGTGACTTCACTGTCAACTTAACTGGTGCCCTGGGAGGAACAGCCATTGTGTTATCAGGGGGTGGCTGATGAGAATGTTGTATGGAGCAAAGCAAAGAATGAGAAGATGGGGAGATTAGAAGGGGAAGCTATCTGAGATTCCAGAGTTATGGGTGGGGACCAGGAGCAGGGAAGATTGCTACAGGTGTATTGCTGCAGAGGAGATAATGAGACTGAGGCATTAGATCAGGAGAAATATGGAGAAGAGGAGATCTGTGGGCAGCCTACCTTGTTTCTACATCTAGTTCTATTTTGATGGAAACATCTAATGCTAACATTTCTAACTCTTACATAGTTTAAATTATCAAATATTAGTTTTATGTAACACTAGCTTTTTATTTCCAACCTTAATTTGAAAACTATGATTCATTTAAACCTATCATGTAACTTTTAACATGTTCATTTCATAGTTTGTATGTCAAAAGTCAGTTGAATGTAATCGCCATAATCACTAAGAGTATTTGTGCCATGATTAACTAGTTCAGTACACATGGACTGTACAGTACAGCCATGTACACCACTATTGGTTAGTTCTTTCTTTTTGAGAGATTTGTTTCCATACGATTCCAGAGTGTCCTGTACTTTTTTGATGTCTTGTAACTTGCTTACTTTTTTTTCCCTCAGTGTTCGGACCCCAGCTACAAATGTGAATGCCTATCAAAGTGAAATGTTCAGTCTGAATTCTTCTCTGAATTACTGTAATGTCCTTATATTTGTTTCAGAAGCATCTGCCTCTCTGTTCAACTAAATAACTTTAAATATATAACTTCTCAACTCATTTTCCTTCCATCATTCAAATACATAAAACTAGAGCCTTCTGATATTGGGTATGAATATGTCATACATGCCATAATTTGATATGTGCTTCCATTGTCTCTGAAAGAGGATTTTCATTTTTATACTGTTTTATGCCTCATCAAATGTGTTAAAAAAAATCTATCTGGTTCAATATACCTTAAGGTACTATTTACTTATTTTTATCATTTCTCTTTTTAACATTCCTAACCATAGTCCTATTAAATCAAAACCACTCCATGATTTCATTCCAAATATTCTCTTGAGCTATTTGTTTTATTAATATCAACACCATAGAAAGTATCATCTTCCTGTCTTAACTGCAGGAATGTTCATTTACTTGCCTCAGTATCCTGTAGTCTGTTTGAATACTTAAACTATAGTTTTAAAACAATTATCAATGTGCTAATAAAGTAAAGTTTTAATTTAAAATATATAAGGACAAAAACTAATTTGTTTTCTAAAGTCAGTTTTAAAAAATACTAAAAGCATTTACTATATGCTCATATGTATTAGAAATTCACGATATTCAGTTTTCTATTACAGTGGTCTTCTTTAACTTCTCCCTGTTAAAGGAGTCCCTGCAGGATTCTCAGAAAGCAGGGAAAATGAGGAGGGTACACTAAGAATGAATCTCTTATCAGCCCATTTTGCTACCACTGCTAGGTCAGGATTAATGAATTCAACCAAGGATAATTTTATATTACCCATCTTTAAACACAGCACAGTTTTAGAAAATAAAATTCTCATAACAATTAGCTTAGGATAAGACATATTTGCATCAAAGCATTATACAAAACATACATATGACTTCATCCATAAGATGGATTCTTTTTTTTTTTTTTTTTTTTTTGGTTTTTCGAGACAGGGTTTCTCTATGTAGTCCTGGCTGTCCTGGAACTCACTCTGTAGAACAGGCTGGCCTCGAACTCAGAAATCCACCTACCTCTGCCTCCCAAGTGCTGGGATTAAAGGCATGTGCCATTCTTTTTGACTTTTTTTTAAAAAAATTTATTTTATTCGTTTTATGTGTATGAGCACACTGTAGCTGTACAGATGGTCGTGAGCTATCATGTGTGTGGCTGCTGGGAATTGAACTCAGGACCTCTGCTGGCCCTGCTCGCTCCAGCAGTGCCCCAGATAAAAGTCTAGGGAGAATGAATGAGGTAACCATAATACCTGGCCCTAAGATAACATAGAAGTTACTTAGACTATGATAAAGTACAAATAATATCTTTCATGATGATGAGTTTTATGGCTTACAGCAATGTTCAGGCTTTTAGATGAAAAGGTCTTAGATATACAAACATATTATTTGTAAAGTACATTTTTGCAATGTGCTAGAGGGAACAGAGAAGCACCTCATTCTATCCAAGGTTTAAGCTGTGTGATTTACTTTCCTAGCTTCTGCAGTGATCATCTGTGTACTCAAGTCCTATTTGCCTTCTACATATCAGCAGATTATTTGTGTTTTGAAAGTACCCATTATTGAAGGATTTTTCCTGTCCAATTGCATTAGGGCAGCAGGAGGCCTGTGGTTGGCTAGGAAAAGGGGAGGTGGAGCTAAAGTAGCAGCGATAGAGAGCACCTCAGAGGGAGGAGAAGATGGCAAAATGGAGGAAGACTTGAACCAGTGTGGTTTTAACCAGCCAAAGGTAGTTATGATACCATAAGGTTAGAATAATTGGGATAAAGCTTTTGTCATTATCATTTGGTTGTGAAATAATTGTATTGACATCTTGTAAATTAAGAATTTATTGATACATAAATCTGATTGGCTGGTTTCAGAGAGGGAACTAGAGGCTCCAGGGACAAGAGAGACAGATGCTGCAGGGGCTAGCTGGAGACAGTTGCCAGTGTCAGGAGTGCAGGAGAAAGATCCTGCCCCACTGGGGAGTTGGTGGCTTGAGAGAAGCAGGAGCAAGTAGAGTTGGCAGGTTCTTTTATAATATTTCCAGCAACAACCCATACTTCCTATTACTGAATCTATAACTGATCTCATAACTAATTGTTAATTGTTGAAGCTTAAGGAGTTTATTGACCTGTCAAATGTATTAACTTTAGAAAAGCAGCCTTTTTTGTGTGTCAAGTTGGGAAAGAGTCATGTAAATTCATTATCTTACAAAGTATACTCTTTTTTCTGTCAATATTAATGTAAACATGTGCTTGTCAGCTGCAAGTACACTTTTAACAGTAACAAATTTCAGCTGTGAGATTATTTATGAGACTCAGCTTTAAAAACTAGTAGTTTTTAAGAAAATTGATAGCATTTAGAAGAGAATTACGAATTTTGATTAGCACATTGTGCTGGTTTGAATGAAAATGACCACTCTAGACTCGGGGAGTGGCATTTTGGAGGTGTGACCTTGTTGGAGTGGTGTGGCCCTTTTGGAAGAAGTGAGTCAAATTAGGTTTTGAGGTTTCAGAATCTCAAGCCAGATGCAATGGTTCAATTTCTCTACCTGTGGCTTGAGGATCTAAATGTAGAACTCTCAGGTCCTCTACATCACCATGTCTGCCTGTGTGCTCCTACGCTTCCTGCCATGCTGATAAGAGGCAAGCCTTCTGAACTGTAAGGCAACCCAAATTAAATTCTTTACTTTATACGAATTTCCTTAGTTAAGATTACTTTTTCCAGCAATATAATACCCTAAGGCAGGTGAAAAATAAAGTCATAATGTGTCTGGAATATAGTACTATCATTTGATCTAGGTATACATTGAATATAAGCTAAACAACAGTAAAATTAGAAATTCTGTTAAAATATTTTCATAAACTGTGAATATTATATATCAAGTAATTATAATCATCACTCTAATCTAAATTGTGCCTAGATAAAACAAAGTTAAATGAACTTATAATGATATTGTATGGACAAAAGTCAATATACAGGCAGGAATAAGTCAGTGATATTCTAATGAGTTATTTATTCTTATGGGCTGGTACAACTAATTTCATAGTATACTATAGTTCTTCAAATAAATTGTATTATTGATTTGTTTATATATTGAATATTGTTTCTATATTGACCTTATTTAGCAAGTCTTTTGAAAGTTTATAATGTTGCATATGTCTGTGACATTCTTTTGAAGGTATAATATTTCATGTTTTTTTTATATATTCTATCTCTAAGTCTCCTACATTCAGTAACCATTTCCTCTACATACATCATCATGTTTCATTCTGGCCCTCTTCTCTCTCTTGGTACACTTTCTATGCCAAAACAAAGATGTTCATTTTTGTGTTCTAATAATTACCACTGAGTTACTCGAGACAAATCACAAAAGAGTAGCATTTATGATGTTTCCTATATCTGAATTCTCGCCTTCTATTTTTTAATTTTAATAATGTCTATATGTCTACATATATTAGTGAGAATGTGTACATACAAGTGTACTGGAGAGCACAGACCAGAATAATGTTGTCTTTAGTTCTACTTTGAAAGTATGGGAGATTTTAATGGTAAATCTATCTCTTCCTGAAATTTTGTTGATTATAAGGTTTTTAATTATTCTTCCAATGTCTCTGTTATGTGTTTGTTTAGAGTGCATTAAGCTCTTTGAGTTAACTTATGTAGCTCACATGTATTTATAAATTTTTCAGTTTCTTAGACTTGTTAAATTGGATAACAAGTCTTTCATTTTTTTGTTCCTTTATTTTTACTTGATTATATTTCAAATATTATCTCCTTTCCTGGTTTCTATCTCGAAAACCCCCTATCCACATCCCTTCTTCCTGCTCACTAACCCACCCACTCCTGCTTCCTAGTCCTGGCATTCCCCTACACTGGAGCATAGAGCCCACACAGAACCAAGGACCTCTCCTCCCACTGATGACCAACAAGGTCATCCTCTCCTACATATGCGGTTGAGCCCTGGGTCCCTCCATATGTACTCTTTGGTTTGTGGTTTAGTCCCTGGGAGCTCTGGGGGTACTGGTTGGTTCATATTGTTGTTCTTTCTATGGGGCTGCAAATCCCTTCAGTGCCTTGGATCCTTTCTTTAGTTCCTCCACTGGGAACCCGGTGTTGAGAACATCCACCTATGTATTTGTCAGGCTCTGGGAGAGACTTTCAGGAGACAGGATCCTGTCAGTATGCACTTGACGGCATCCACCTTAGTGTCTGGGTTTGATTACTGTATGTGGGATGGATCCCCAGGTGGGGCAGTCTCTGGAAAGTCTTTCCTTCAGTTTCTGCTCTACATTTTGTCTCTGTATCTTCTCCCATGGGTATTTTGTTCGCCATTCATAGAAGGATCAAAGTACCCACACTTTGATCTTCATTCTTCTTGAGCTTCATGTTGTCTGTGAATTGTATCTTGGGTATTCTGAGCTTCTGTGCTAATATCCACTTATCAGTGAGAGCATAATATATGTGTTCTTGTATGATTGGGTTACCTCACTTAAGATATCTTCTAGTTTTATCCATTTGCCTAAGAATTTCATAAATTCATTGTTTTTAATATTTGAGTAGTACTTCATTATGTAAATATATCACATTTTCCATATCAATTCCTCTGTTGAGGATCATCTGGGTTCTTTCCAGTTTCTGGCTATTATAAATAAGGCTACTATGAACATAGTGGAACATATGTCCTTATAGGAATTCTTCACTTAACTGTATTATCTTCCTTGCTTTGTTCTTAAGTCGATTTAGTAAGTTTCTTTTCAATGGCAAAATTACATTCCTTACAATCAGCCTTGACTCTTCGTATAGTTATTACCCTTACTTTTTTCTACCTATGAAGCTGTCTTTTGTTTGAAGGTAGAAGAGAAATATCCATGAATTTTAAAAAAAAAGTTTCAGTCTGCTCATTGGTGTTTGTTCCATCCACCAAGTATGTGTGTATATGAATACATGTGGTTGGGGCTTTGCTTTATCCATTTAATATATGAATGTGTATATATATGAATGTGGATATATATATATATATATATATATATGCATTAATGTATGTATGTATATATGTATACGTAAAGTTGTTGGAGCTTGTCTTGCTTCATCTGCTCAGTATGTATATGTGTCTGTGAGTGTATCATTTTTCATCATTTTTCCTCATTTCTTCTTGGCAGCCACCATTGAGTGTAAAGAGTTCAAAGAGTACAGACTCTCTTAAGTCATAGTAAGTGCCAAACCCAATAAATCAAGTTTTATTCCCTCAGAGAAAAGTCTAGTGAGTGATCAATCACTGACTCTAGGCCCTCCCATCAGTTTCCCTTGACCTGTAGAAGCTGGCCTTTGACAAATGCCTTCTAAATAGAATAATGGTACCTAAATCAGAAGACATCTGTTCATGCCATGGTTTAGTAAATATTAAAAGTCTGCTAGTGCATTGAAGAATTTGAATATCTCCATTGAAGTTTTAATCTGTGATTCTCTTTAATCTCTTTTTGAATAGAAGTAGAGTTATTAGCTACTAAAGTCTAATAGGATTAGAAAACCAATTTCTATAACAAGAAACAAATTTAAAAAAAATTAGTCCTTAATATTCTGATTCACTAAAATTAAATCTGTAGTAATTGGGGTTTTCAAAAGAAATGAAAAGCAGCAGCAGTGTGTGTGTATGTGTGTGTGCGTGTGTGTGTGTGTGTGTGTTTTATGAAATGAATTGATTTGTGCTATTATAGGAGCCATGAGAGCCAATTATATGCTGCCTTGTGTCTTATATGCATCAGAATGGCTAAGATGAAAAACTCAAGGGACACCTCCTGCTGGTCCTCCTGCAAGGGGAACACTCCTCCATTGCTGGAGGTATTGAAAACTTATACAACTTTAGCAGTCAATTTGGTGGCTAGTTAGAAAATATGGAATAATTCTATCTGTAAACTCAGCTATACTACTTTTCTATATATACTCAAAAGATGCTCTACCAAACCACAAGAACACTTCCTCAATTATATTCATAACAGCATATTCCTTCTTTTAATTGTATGTTTTATTTGTTTACATTTCAAATGTTATCTCCTTTCCCAATTTTCCCTCTGCAAACCCCTTATCTTATCCTCCCTTATCCTGCTTCTATGATGGTGTTCCCCTCCCACCTCTACAGTGGAGCATCAAGTTTTCTTAAGACCAAGTGCCTCCACTCCCATTGAAGCCACATAAGTTCCCTTCAGCTCCTTCAGTCTTCCTCCACTGGGGATCCTTTGCTCAGTCTTATGGTTGGCTACAAGCATCCACCTCTGTGTTGGTCAGGATCTGACAGAGCTCCTTGGGACAAAGCTGTATCAGGATCCTGTCAGCAAGCACTTCTTGGCATCAGCAATTGTGTCTGGGTTTGGTTTCTGTCTGTGGGATGGATCCCCAGGTGGGGTAGTTTCTGGATGGCCTTTCCTTCAGTCTCTGTTCCACTCTTTCCCCCTGTATTTCCTTTAGACAAGAACAATTCTAGGTTAAAATTTTAGAGATGGGTGGGTGGCCCCATCCTTCATATTCTTAATATGAGGATTGGAAACAACATAAATGTTCCTCAACTGAAGAATAGATAAAAGTGTCATACATTTACACAATGGAATACTACTCATCTATTAAAGATAAGAATATCATGAAATTTTCAGGCAAATGGATGGAACTAGAAAATTTCATCCTGA
>JADRCC010557937.1:0-10243 GCA_019843855.1 Hylomyscus alleni | reverse complement strand
GTGCACTTTTGCATGCACATATATGTGTCTTGTGTGCACATATTTGTCTATGTATGTGTATGTGTGTGCATGTACATGTGTACATGTGTGTGTGTCTGTGTGTGAAAGTCCACAATGAGGCTTCTCTGCTTTGTGCTAATCTGAAACATTAATAAATGACAAAAATGTGAAAAGGTGACGGTTTCTCAAACTTTGGGCTTTATGGATTTAAAAGAGAACTTTTAAAGCATAAATCAGATCTGATAGCAAAGGCTTATAAGTACTTGGCAGACTAAGGTAGGAGACTCTTGAGTTCAAAGTATTTCTGACTGCGTAGTAACAACCTGCCTCAAACAAGACAGACAACAAAAAGAGAGGGAGAGCGGCTAAAATAATGGTTACGTCATCACCACCGCCACCAGCACAGCACCATCATCACCATCACCCTCACCATCACCACCACCACCACTATCATCACCATCACCACTACCACCACCACCACTACCATCACCATCATCACCAGCACCACCACCACCAGCAGCACCACCACCATCATCACCATCACCCTCACCATCACCATCACCACCAGCACCACCATCATCACCATCACCCTTACCATCACCATCACCACCATCACCACCATCACCCTCACCATCACCACCAGCACCAGCACCACCAGCACCATCATCATCATCACCAGCAGCAGCAGCATCACCCTCACCACCATCCTCATCCTCATCATTGTATAAGGTTAAACACTTTAGACCTACCCAAACTGAGAGCCCTAAGTGCATTTCCTCATGAAAACATCTAACTGAAAAACATTTCAGGAAGGTGTGTTTGCAGGTGATCTTCCTGTCTGCCCAACACCTTCACTTCCTCCACCGGCCCTTTCTTCTCCTTTTGCCTCAGTGACCCTGGTGCTGGGATTGAAGGTCTGAGCCTCCGAACCTGGCCACAGCTTACTCTTCTTGATATTTGACTATTGTTTATTATTTTGGTCAGCCAATAAATATAATGGTGTTGGGCGAAATGTTATCAGGGAATAACTTCATAGTCCACTGGTGGTAAGGACCATGAAAGGATACGGACAGACTGCACGATGCAGGCTTCTGTGCCGGGAAGATGCACTGTCACCCAGCCATCTCTCTCCTCGTGAGCTCTAAATCCATACACCCAGCTGAAGCCCGTGATTCAATTCCCCCACCGCTCTCCTCTATTCAAACCCTGGGAAATGCGGCTTGTGTAACAGAGTCTGGTGTCATCGTAAGCAGAAATGCAAACAGGGACCGAAACCGCATGACGTGGCTCAGCTGTCAGCTGCTGAGCCTGCGAGTTTATAGCGTGTCTATTTTTATCCTCGGATGTGAATAAATGGTGAAAATGTGTTCTTTGTTTCCTTCGTGAGTCTGTGCACATGTGTGTTCGTGCATGCATGGGGAGGCCAGAGGTCAACCTCAGATGTGTCTGTCCTCACTGGCCTAGAGTCTGCTCGGTTAAGCTAGGCTGGCTGGACAGTGAGCCCCGAAGGGCTCCTCACTCCACGCTGTCACACCAGCTTTTCAGTATAGGTTCTGGGAACTGAACTCAGGCTTGCTACATTTTACCAGGCAAGCCTCTTCCCAGGCCCCCGGTTTGCTTTGTGACAGTCACTCTGGGTGGCAACAAAAGCTGACGAGGATGTGGGGAAAGAGGAACCAATATCCACTGTTGATGGGAGAAGAAACGGCCACAACCACTACAGGGTTCAGTATGGAGGTTCCTCACAATACTGAAAATAGAACTGTCACATGACCAGCTGCACCACTCTGGAGCATATACCGAAGATCCCTGGGTCGGCATGCCACAGAAGCATGTGCCCATTCATAGTTATTGCTACAGCATTCTCAAAAGTCACAGACTGGAGATGAATGAATAAAGAAAATGTGACTCATGTTTATAGTGCAACTTTACACAACTCCCAAAACAACGCAATGGTGCATTTGCTGAAAATGGATACAACAGAAGAATCTGAAAACTGAAATAAGACGGACTTAGCAGAGATGGACATTGGGTATTCTCTTTCATATATATATATATATATATATATATATATTATAATGGAGAATATATATAATATATAATGGGGAATATACATGAAATACATACACACACACACACACACACATATATATATATATATATATATATATATATATATATATATGGGAAATTTTACTATATATCTTAGGGTTATTATTGCTGTGATAAAACACCATGTGGGGAGGAAAGAGTTGATTTGGGCTTCTGCTTCTACATTACAGTTCATCATCAAAGGAAGTCAGGAACTCAAACGAGGCAGGAACCTGGAGGTAGGTGCCGATGCAGAGGCCATGGAGGAGGGCTGCTTACTAGCTTACTCCCCGTGGCTTGCTCGGTCTGCTTGCTTACAGAACCCAGGACCACCAGCCCAGGGCAGGGGCGGCACCACCCACATGAACTAGGCTGTCTCACATCAATCACTAATTAAGAAAATGCCCCACAGGCTTGTGTACAGCCCAGTCTTATGGAGGCATTTTCCTAATTGAGGTTCCTCCTTGTGGTGGTTTGAATGTGCTTGGCCCAGGGAGTGGCACTATTTGGAAGTGTGGCCTTGTTGGAGAAAGCGTGTCACTGTGGGGGTGGGCTTTGAAGCCCTACCCAGTGTGGGAGTCATTTTTTTCCTAGAAGCATTCTCGGAAGATGTAGAACTCTCAGCTTCTCCTGTACTATGTCTGCCCGGATGCTGCCATGCTCCCACCTTGATGATAATGGACTGAACCTCCAAAACTGTAAACCAGCCCCAATTAAATGTTCTCCTTGTAAGAGTTGCCTTGGTCATGGTGTCTGTTCACAGCAGTAAAACCCTAACTGAGACACTCCTCTCAGATGACTTTAGCTTGTTCCAAGTTGATATACAACTAGTCAGAACATCATGGTAAATGCTTTCGGGTCCTAATAAACTTCATTTTGCTGATTTCAAAATGCAGTTTGGTAAAGGCCAGTCTCAACAGAAGTGCACAAAGGGAGTGTGTAATAGGAACCACGGGGTCTCAAAGGCAGCACCTCCAAAGCCGCCTCCCAAGGTCAGATGCCCATGGCATTTCAGAGCTCCTCTGCATTCTTTGGGTTGGATCTGGCCACAGTGCGTAGCACAAAATACATTACAACATCTCTCGGTGTCTGGCGTCTGACTGGGATGCCATTTCTCTCAGCCTCAGTGGCAATTCACAGGCATGAGTTTGTGGATAATCCCCAAACCCACAGGGACTGAAGCTCAGGATCCTGTCAGAATCTGAGCGTTTGCCACTGAATAAACATGAACACTTACACCATTTGCATGCATAAAATATATGATGGGATATTTTATCTATAAATACAATAAACAGGGTTGAATTGTGTAAACATGGGATGTAATTCTGGTTTGGATTTTTTCTTCCTTTCGGACTGGAAGGTTTGTTGCATGTTTTTGAAAGGTGTTTTCAGCTCTGAGATTTTATGAGTATTTTTCTATTGGAAAAAAGCAGCTGCCTCTTATATCCCCTCATCTGGAAGATAGAATTGGAGTCTGGCTTTGGGGCCGTAGTACGCATTCACTGTGTACTGTAATTTTTTAAGAGTATGTAACTTGCCCATAAAAATATGTCTGTGGGATGAATCTTGGCACATGACATTTCAGTAAGAGAATATATTTAGTAATCCGTGAATGTTTAAAAGAGTAATGTGCAGAGAAGCTATTTTTAAAAATCTGGGTGGCAAAAAAAAACCCATTGGTTGTTATTGCCGCCCTTCGAATGTGTTTGGCCATAACTAAATATCAACTTTAAAATTTATTTTGTTAGAAAACATTTGAGAAGCAAGGATTTGGGTGAGCCCTTTGCTGACTCACGCCATCATGGAAAGCAAATAACTCAGGTCCTTCATTTGGAAACCTGGGGACACGGAGCAAGGCTATTGGAGGGTGTGGTCTTTTTGGGAGTAAGGTGTATCCACTTCCTCTGCTCTGTTGACTCGATTCAATACCTCTTGGTTCAGATTTTGATAGTTAACAATGATTTGATTTCAGTCTCATTTAGGTCTCCTTTTCTTCCGTTCTCTTAATTTAATAGATAGGTTGTCCTAGTCGGCTTTAACTTCCGGGAGTCTCCATCCAGGAATTGTCCGTAGAAGATTGGCTTGTGCGCATGTCTGTGGGGGACTGCCTCACTGTAGGAGGACCCATCCCAACCATTACCTAGCGGTGTGGTAATGGGCTGCATAAGAAAGCCCCTAAAGCATGTGTCCGAGAATAAACCAGCAAGAAATATACCTCCATGATGTCCCGTAACCTGGAAGTATGAGAGAAATCAACCCGTTCCTTCCATAAGTTGCTTTCTGTCACTGTGTTTGTCACAGCAAAGGAATGCAACGAACAACCGTACAGTGTTTAGCAATCTTAACTAAGAGTATAAAACCACAGCGCGTGCAGTTGGCAGTCACTGTGTGATTGCAACTTAGGACTGGACGGAAAACAAGCAGACAGTGTTAAGATGTTAGTGTTTTGCTCACGCGCACCATTGTTAATACCTCATGAGAGGGAATGAAAATTAACACAAAGAATGAAAATGTTTGAAGTAGCTTGGTGTAATAGAAATCTCACTCTCTGGGTCTGAAGCTCTACCACTTGGTTTGATAACCTCATTTAGTCTCAATGTTTTTATTTGCAAAAAGAGATGATTATGGTTCCTTGAAGGGCTGTCCTGGAAATTAGATAGACCCAGAGTTTTCAGAAATGGGGACAACAAAAGGAATGCCCTCTTCGTAGAGAAATTCTCACTTTAGTCTGAGCCTAGCAAGTCCGATTAGCAATGCCAGCAAGGGAGGGCAGCTGTGAGTTTTAAGAAAGGTGTTGTCCTGGCAGAAGTGGAGCTTGAGTGGAGGAATGCCTAGACAGTGGGTGAAAGGGCGGGAAAGCAAAGACAGACAGCAGGAAACTTGAAACTTCCCCTCCCCCAGGGCTAAAGCCACATGCACGGATTATTAACATAACACCTCCAGGTTGTTTTTCATAGAAAGTCCAAGTAGGATATGGTAATTGTAATGGCTAATCTTAAATCAGCTTTGAGGTTCAGTATCACACCCAAGGGATTTGGGGTATGTTTGTGAGGTGTTTCCCCAGAGGTTTAAGTGAGGAGAGAAGATTCAGCCAGAATGTGGGTGGTCCCATCTCACAGGCTGGGTTCTGGACTGAATAAGAAATGACCGTGAGCCCAACCAACACCAGCATTATCCTTTCCTGCTTTGGATTCAATGCGACTCGCTGCCTGGCTCTCCTGCGGCCATGCCGACCCTCTTCTCCTTAGGCCACAAGTGAAAACAAGCACTTAACCCTCCTTAAGTTGCCTTTGTCATATTTGTGAGATTTGATTGAGACATTATGAAAAAGCAGTCAAGTCATAAGAGGTAGCCAGAAATCAGTGCATTTTCAGCATATGTGTAAGATTTGGACGGCTCAAAAACTTAGAAATATATGCAAAGAACATAGGTGTCTCACTTAAAACGTTTAAACGGGTGAATTTCCAGTTTTGTCAGCACCACTGGTCGACTATGCTGTCTTATTTTTAGGTATGATTTTGATGACTCGCAGTGCACAAAAATAAATCCAAAATGGATCAGAAATCTCAATTTAAAGTCGGAAATTCTGAAATTGCTAGAAAAAAAAAAAAAAAACCATAGAGAATACACCTCAAGATACTGGTCTGGAGAGGAACTTTCTGACCAGGATTCTGACATGGGAAATAGCGCCGGGAATCAACAAACGCACTCCTCAAAAATGTTTAAATGTTTCTGCGCAGCAAGACAAATGATCTGCAGAATCAGCAGCCAGCCTGCAGGATGGGAGGGGAAAACCTTTGCAAACTGTATTTCAGACAAGGCATTAATATAAGAATGTTTAAATGAAATGTAAAAGTTAAATGCACGTGCGTGCACACACACAAACACACACACAGTGAGAAAGAGAGAGATCTGACAGTTAACAAATGGATTAATGAAGTTAACTCCCTACCCTACTGTATGGCCTATATATGTCAACAAAAAGTGTTCAACATTCTTAGCCATCAGGCAAATAAAAATTAAAACTACTTTGAGATTCCATCTCACCCCAGACAGAACAGCTGCTGTTAGAAAGAGGTGAGGAAGGCTGGTGAGGGTGTGGGGAGGGAGCGCGCATGCGCATTCTCTGCAGGTGCGTGTGTAACAGTGCAGCCATTCTGGAGTCCATACAGAGTCTTCTTAGAAAACAAACAAACAACAACAACAAAAATCAGACATAGAACTTCCCGATGGCCCAGTTCTATCTCACCTTGAAATAGAGCCCAAGGACTCTCTATCACACTAGAGAGAAACCTGCACATTTACTGTTGGTCCATTCACAAGAGCCAAAACAACAAAACAAAAACAAAACAAAAACAAAAAAACCGGAAGCAGCCTAGACACCCATCTACAGATAAAGAAAGTGTGGCGAAATGCAATTTCATTCCACTGCAAAGAAAGATGAGCTAATAGAGCTTGTAAGAAATCTGATAAGTTCTTATAAGAACTTATAAGATGAATCTGAAAAGTATTGTACCAAGCAAGGTAACCGAGACTCAGAAAAAAAAAATCATATTTTCCTTATGTGTAGATCAAGCTCATAGTCTCTATGTTCCTGTGGGAACAGGAGTAGAACTACTACACAGTGTGGTTTCAAGAGTGAAATTAAGGTAATGAGATAACTCAACTCAAGGTCTTTGACAAAGTGACCTTGTGTTCAACCATGAGATCTCTGTTGGCTTGGCTTGTATCGCTGGTTTGTATAAAGCTCCAGCAAACTAGAAAAACAATCTGAAAACTTCCCTGGGTGGGCCCACTCGAAGCCCCTCTCCTTACACGAAGCATGTATAGCTATTTCTTGGGACAAAACATATTTAAACCTTTTGAAGACTATGAAAGTTTTCATGGTATTGACATATCTTGTGCCAGGAAATCTGTGTGTACTTAGCAATTTGTGTACATTTATAATTTGGACAATTATACTTTACAAATTAGTCTTTAATTACTAGTTAAAACACGTAGTAGTTAATAGATTTAGACTTGGAGTGTAAGTTGAATCTTTACCTAGTTGGCACGTGTGTTGTAACAGAATGTCATCTCCAAGTTCATCATGCATACAAATTTACCATCTTCATGATTCATTTAATACCAATAAAGTTTGCTAGGTCAATTATACCGTTGAAAAAGAGACCAATAATTTAAAATTGCAAATGGAGTTTAAATAATGTGGCCAAAGGAGTTCATTTATCTGTAAAGAGCCTGAACATTAATTGAGGCCTTTAACCGGATGGTTATCACTTACTGAACTTCCAACAAATACTAGTTAGTTAAGTTTCACACTTCATTACAGAGCTACCATTTACAACTTATACATCAATTAAAATTAGAATGACTTACTTGTATATTTTGTTTATATTTGTTCATCTGAGTCAGAGCCTTACTTTATAGTCACTGTATAACCCAGGCTGTTCATCAGCTCCTGGCAATCCTCCAGCCTCTGTCTCCCAAGTATTGGGATTATAACAAGATCTACCATTTGTGGCTGAATAGTCTCAGACACATCAAAATTCTCCTTTAAAGGCTGGAGAGATGGCTCAGCAGTTAAGAGCACTGAGAGCACAGAGGTCCTAAGTTCAATTCCCAGCAACCACATGGCAGCTCACAACTGTCTGTAACTCCAAGAATTGATACCCTCACACTCAGACATACATGCAGGCAAAACACCAATGCACATGAAATAAAACTAAATTATTTAATTTAAAAAATTCTCCTTCAAAGATCCCAGGAAAATTTACTTGTAGCACATGATTAATCCAAAATCATGATTCTAGGGTTTTACTGTTTTTTAATTTTGACTTATTTTTATTAATAATAATTATGCATGTTTGTGGTATATAATATGATCTATGGTCCTTTGTACACTGTGGCATGTTAACACTTTTTGTGACAGAATCTCGTGATGTAGTCTCTACTGGCCACAAACTCTGCAGGAATACAAGCACCATCACACTTGGCTACTTACACGTTCATCAATATTGCAGTACAGATGCTTGACATTTTGAGATCTCTGGGAGATTTCAAATATCTAAACAGAGTTATCCCTATATTTCAAATTCTGTCTCTTGCTGAATTTTAAATTTTGGACCTAAGGCAAAAGCTGTGGCACTTATGAGCCTATTGATTTAATAAAGTTACAGGTGAAAACACAAATCACAGAAAGGTTTGGAAAAGAAAATATAAGGCTGCCATGTCTTCAGTGCTGATACAAATGCATGCCTCAGCCAGGCAGTGGTGGCGCACCCCTTTAATCCCAGCACTTGGGAAGCAGAGGCAGGCGGGTTTCTGAGTTCAAGGCCAGCCTGGTCTACAGAGTGAGTTCCAGGACAGCCAGGGCTACACAGAGAAACCCTGTCTCGAAAAACAAAACAAAACAAAACAAAAGGGCTGGAGAGATGGCTCAGTGGTTAAGAGCACTGACTGCTCTTCAGAAGGTCCTGAGTTCAAATCCCAGCAACCACATGGTAGCTCACAACCATCTGTAATGAGATCTGATGCCCTCTTCTGGTGTGTCTGAAAATAGCTACAGTGTACTTACACATAATAAATAAATAAATCTTTAAAACAAAACAAAACAAAATAAGTGCATGCTTCACAGAAGAAGGGTGCTTCACGGAAGTTATGTCTCATGGAAAGGGGTGCTAAGAGACCCACCATCAGATCAGGAGCTATGGCTAGCTGATGGCTTCTGGGGGTAGGAGAGAGTTTTCTTTGTGGTTGTGGCCCCTGGTAGGTTGACTGTACTCCAATGGATGACTCACATCCATAAAAAGGACTTGCTGGTTGAGTTGAAACCCAAACAAATAAAACCCCCAAAACAACAAACAATAAACAACAACAACAATCCCCCCAAAACAAAAAGCAAACATGGATTTGGGGAAGGGTGGGGAGGTCGGGGTGGATCTGGGAGGAACAGACAGTGAATACAACCAAATTCCACTGTATGAAACTCTCAAAGATTAATACAAATATTATATTGATATCAAAAAATAAAGACATGCTTCAGATTCTTGAGTATTCAAAAGAAATCTGCTTGTTGGAAATTTTCATGTTTCTAGGGGAAAAGGATTGATCCAGGAGTGTAGTCACAACACTAAGGAAGTGGACAGCAAGCCTGGAAGCACGTTCCTCCATGGCCTCTGCCTCACTCAGTTCCTGCCCCCATGCTCCTGCCTCGTGTTCCCTCACTGACAGACTGTAATCTTTAAGATGAAATAACCCTTTTATTCCCATACTGCCTCTGGTCAAGGCATTTATCATGGCAGTGGATGGCATACCAGGACACACCAGGGTTAATGGAGACACCTATTGGTGGGGCATGACAGAGTGGGGGCGGGTGGAAGAGACCAGAAAATGAACAGCCCTGTCCTAAGTTATGCTCTGGGTCCATGTTAACTGGAGTGGCATGTGGCCATTTAATCCTTCCCAGTTTTCATGTTCCAGGTCCCAGAGCCTGTCCCCTGAGGCCTTTCCCTCACAGCCTCCCCTGAACCTCTACGCTGACTCCATTTCCCCATTTGGGACATTGTTCTTAATCAGATTAATAACAATCCACCACCCGACAAAGAAGTACTCACTTTGCCAAATGCCACATTTGCTTTGTGGTTAGTTTTCTGAACATGTGTAACCTGGTTCAAAGAAACACCTTTAGAAGTTCTCACCATAGAGGGCTTTAGGCCAAGGTGGGAAGGAGTTTTAAAGTGACCTAAATGCTCCACACATAGTCATTGGTTTTATAAATAATTATGAGATACTCCTGTGCACTTGTATTTTTCGAAACCTAGTTTGATAAGGGTATTTAAATGCTTTAACCTCCCTTCCAGCTCACCCCCTGCCAAAGGAAGCAGAAAGGAAAGGTCAGAGGGCAAAGGAAGATGTGGACCTGCTTAGAAATAGTTCTTTGGGGCGAATCCAATCTGTGTTGTCAGGATAGCAGCAGTTCAGTTCACCTGAATCTGCAGCAGTTGGCTCATCCACTCACAAACACCATTCACGAATCAGCAATGGCGGTTTGATCCAGAAGAGACCTTGAGGCTCTGCCAATCAGCCCCAGTCCAAGAAAGCTGCAAGAAGCCACCAAAACACCACCAGAAGAACTTCTTTGGTGTGTTTCTCT
>JADRCC010557934.1:0-13880 GCA_019843855.1 Hylomyscus alleni | reverse complement strand
CAGAACTGACTTCGAGGTTTCCAATTCCGTGGTCTCCCTACTCTTCAGTTCCTAAATTCCCAGGACAACTTCCAAATGGCTGTGTCTGTGTCCTGGATTATCTCAGCAGTGATTTTGGTATTCTCCTCTTTTCTGCTGATCAAAATAGCACGCCTTGACTTCTGGGTAGGGGTGGGAGGAACCACTGGCCAGTGGCATGTCCCCTGAGTACCCTCTCATACCCATTCCCATTATCCTCATCCTCTGGAGCATCTTATCTTAAAAGAGGACTGACCTTGCCAAGTGTCACACACCAGCGATCCCAGTGCTCTGGAGAAGAGGCAAGAGGACCACAAAGTCCAGGCTGCGCATCGTGCTGGCTAGTCTTATGTCACCTTGACACACAAACTAGAATTGTCTGAAAGGAGGGATCCTCAACGGAGAAAATGCCTCCATAAGATCCAGCTGTAAGGCATTTTCTTTTTTATTTAAATTTTTTTTTCAAGACAGGGTTTCTCTGTGTAGCCCTGGCTGTCTTGGAACTCACACTATAGACCAGGCTGGCCTCGAACTCAGAAATCTGCCGGCCTCTGCCTCCCAAGTGCTGGGATTAAAGGCGTGCGTCACCACTGCCCGGCAGGCATTTTCTTAGTGATTGATAGGAGAGGGCCCAGCCTATTGCTGGTGATGTCATTTCTAGGCTGGGGGGTCCCAGGTTCTATAAAAGAGGCAGACTGAGGAAACCAGAGGGAAGGAACCAGTAAGAAGCACTCCTTCATGGTTTCTGCATCAGCTCCTGCCTCTTAAGTTTTTGCCCTGTTTGAGTTCCTGTCTTGCCTTCCTTCAGTGATGGTCTATGATGTAGAGATGTAAGCCAAATAAACCCTTTCCTCCCCAACTTGCTTTTGGTCCTGGTGTTCCATCTCAGCAACAGTAACCCTAAGACATACAGTAAGACTCTGACTTAAAAAAAAGGGGGTGGGGTGGGAAGGAGATACCTTAGTGGGTAAAGCACTTGGCAGGTAACCATGACGACCTGTGTTCAGATCTGTAGCACCTATGATGTCTAGCAATTAGATAAGAAAATTCCACCTTCACCTCCTGTAAGTAAAAATGCAAAGCCTAAGGAAGGCTCACAGTTAGCTAGGAGTCCTTTAACGTGACCTCCATGGAGGTGGCTAGTGAGCTAAGTACTTTTACTCGTGTTAGGATAATGATAATTATAGTAGCCAGTGTAGAGAAAGCTAGGATATCAATGTCTAAACCTACAGCTAATATATAATGACCTCAGACAGGAAGCACATTGATAGCGTGGCTCAGATTATCCCCATTGTGGTGGTTTAAATAAGGATGACCCCCATAGGCTCACATATTTGAATACTTAATCATCAGGGATTGGCGATAGTTGGGAAGGATTTGGAGGTGTGACCTTGTCGAAGGAAATGTCTTACTGAGGGTGGGCTTTAAGGTTTTTAAAAGCCCAGGTAAGACAGGCCCAGTCTCTCTCTCTCTCTTCCTGCTGTCTGGAATCTGAATATAGAACTCTCAGCTACGTCTCCAGTACCATGTCTGGCTGCTATCTATTATAAGAGTTGCCATGGTCATAGTGTCTCTTCACAGCATTAGAATGTACTCAAAATGTTATTTTCTGCCCCAATAATAAGGAACAACATAAAAAAAAACTTGGCCCAATTCAGTTAGAATTGGAACATGTACTTCTGGATGTGCAAAGAATCCAAAGAAGTGCTGACATAAAACAGGGTCCCCTCCCCCTGCAGGGTCAAAAAAAAAAAAGTTGTACTGAAGTGTGGTTTGGTTTAAAAGCATTTTATAATGCCTGAAGCTAGGGCCGATGATGGGTTAATAAGAACTGATCCTATGAATAAGGAGGTTGATACTGTCGTGGCTGGCAGTTTATAGCTACAGTAATAAAGTTAATTGCACCTAGAATTGATGACACACCAAATAAATGAAGAGAGAAAATAGTTTAATAGATGCTTTGTTATGAGCCAGGCTTCCTACTAACAGTGAATATACAGTTTAGCCTGCACCTGCTTCTACATTCCTTAGAGGGAGAAGCCAGAAATGTCTATTATTAATTTGAAGGGATGCTGTACCAGGAACACCAATCACTCAAGGTTCCAAAGAGTACTGAAGCCACTCGTTAGTATAGATAATACTACGAAACGATTATGACAAAACTATGAGCTAGAACGACAGCATTATACATTTAGTTGTCACCTAATAGGCTCCCAATTGATCTAATTTTGCTCATACTAGGTGACGTATGGTAGTTTCTCCTTTCCCTGCCTATGCCTCAAAAGGAAGCCACGAAGTCCCTTTATCTTGAGAATAACTATTCTCATATACCTATGCTAACATAGGTGCTAACAGCTGAATAAGCATTGAACTATGAGTCTAAAGACGGAGGTTTAAGACATCAAGGGACCGTTAGCTAGGAACTGTTTCCTAACTCAATATTTTTTTTTTACCTTAATCCACTCACAGCTGTGAAAATAAAAGACATTCCTCATTTGGCATTGGAGAGATACTGAAGCTCTTGCTTCGTAAGTGACTCTGGAGTAATAAAGCTTTCAACTGTACACACAGAGAGTTGGTTGTAAAGGCAATGATAATAATATTGAATAGAGTTTGGGCTTCCAAATATGGATGGGAAAAATGGTAGCTTTCAAAGAACAAGGAATCCAGGTACTGTGATTCCAGCAATCAGGAAACTGAGGCAGGAGGATGACAAGTTTACTAAGACTGATCTGTATAGTGAATTCAAGGCTAGCCTGGGGAACTTTATGGAATGGACATGCCATTCCATAAAACTAAGTGCTGGGATGTAGCTCACTGGCAGAGAGCTTGCCTAGCGTGTGCAAACCTTTGGGTTCATTCCCAGGACATCAGGATCCTTGCTTAGCATCCTGGCCAAAAGTGCACTGGGAGGGTCTCTGATGGCATCCATCGGGACGGCTGAAATTCTTCTGTCTTCCCTGCCACAAGTGCATTGTGACATGAGGAAAACAAAACAGCAGATTGGATTCTTGTAGCTATAGTCTTCCCCTAACTGGGTTATAAAGATTGTAAGTGTTTGTAGAAACTGAAGCCAAGTGCCGTCTCGAGTCTTCTGTTCTCTCCTATCTAAGATGAAAGGTAATAACCCCTAATTGTTCTTGAGTTACAGAACTGTCTTGGTTGATTTCCCTGCTATTGCGATTTTAAAAAAAACAAAACAAACACTCTGTACAGAAGCAAGTTAAGGGAAAAGGTTTAAGTTCAAGGTAGAGCCCTTCATGGCAAGGAAGCAAGCAAGAGCTTCAAGGAGTTGATCACCTCACATCCACAGTCAGGAAGCAGAGAGGGTGTGATTCATGACGCTGCTCAACCCTGTCTCCATTTACACAGTCCAGTATCCAAGGCAAGCAAGGAGCCAACCACAGCAGACAGGTTTTCCCACCTCAGATACAATCAGGCTACTGCTCCATGGCATGGTATGCCCAAGGAGCCATCTCCCAGGTGAGTTAACCATTAACACTAGCCATCACAGGGAGAGTGTAGGATTATTGTATGTGTACAAGTGAGTGTGGCATTTCTGTGTCATTCAGAAGACCATACAAGGTAATTGGTCTTCCAGCATATGGGATGGATTCCACATTGGACACTAGAAATTGGACTCTGGTGCTCAGGTTTAGTAGCAAGCCATTCTCACCAGCCCCCAAACCAATGTATATACATATACATGTACACATACACATACACATACATATACATATACACATTACATACATACATACATACACACCTATATATAATAAATATAGTCATGATTAGAATATGCTTGGCCCAGGGAGTGACACTATTCAGAGGTGTGGCCTTGTTGGAGTAGGTGTGTCACTGTGGATGTGGGCTTGAAGACCCTCATCCTATCTGCCTGGAGGCCAGTATTCTGCTAGCAGCCTTCAGATGAAGATGTAGAACTCTCAGCCTCTCCTATACCTTGCTTGCCTGGATGCTGCCATGCTCCAGCCTTGATGACAATGGACTGAACCTCTGAACCTGTAAGACAGCCCCTATTAAATGTTGTCCTTATAAGAGTTGCCTTGGTCATGGTGTCTGTTCACAGTAGTAAAACCCTAAGACACACACACACACACACACACACACACACACACACACACACCTTATAGTTTCATGAAATCAGTGAGTGAGTTCCTGTGAATCTATTGACACGTCAAGCTCTTGCTTGAAATTGGTACAGTTTGAAGCTCTGATGAAATCCCAGACAGGATAAAGTGGCTGGTTGGAGTAGTTGACGTTTCCAAAACATGAGATCTTGCTCTGCCAATGTGTTCCAGATGGAAGAAACCTTACAGATGAAAAGAACCATAAGCCGTAGTCAACCAGTGGCAGTGTGGGCTCTGTTGGGACCTTGATACAAACAATTAAACCTCATGTTAGTTATGACATTGGTAAAGTCACTGGGAATTAAATATTAGATATTTAATGAGGTCAAGGAATTGATTAGTATTTTAAACAGGTAGAAGTATTATGATCTTTACTTTGAAAACATTTCACCTTAGCCAGATGTTGAATTCCTATAAACCTTGCACTGAGGCAGGTAGATTGCTACAAACTCAAGGACAGCCTATGCTACATAGGAAATTCTAGGTCAATCTGGGTCACAGATGGCCAGTCACCTGGTCTCTGAATAAGAACAAGAGTAAACAAAAAACACGTAGCTAAAAAGCAAGACGTCTCCATCCTTTAAAAATAAACAAGGAAACATCTTGGGGAAAGTACCTGACTTGCTGATGGGGTGGGGCTCCAAATGAAATCAGGCTGTCTACGAGTGGATTTGTGATATAGTTTTGTCACAAAGCAGACATTTATTTACAGCTTCCCACAGATAGTGTAATACAATCAAAGCTACAAAACGCTGCCTGGGGAAAAATAAAAACTGATTCTGTCACTCACTTGGCAGTTCTGTGACCCACTAGAAACTTGTTAACCTCACCCTAGTTTTGAAATGGGATAATAATAACCAATGATAATAGTAGCCATACTAATAAAAATTATAAAGTTGTTGAGAGCATAGAATGAGTTAGCACATGTCAGCTCCCTTGGTAGTTGTTGGCATCTTGTAAGTGCAATGACTGTGGTAACCTTTGTCTGGTTGAGAATTCCGAAATGGATAGTTTGAAGGGTGGCTGAGGACTGGGAAAGCTATAGATGATAAAATTAAGGTACCATTAAAAAAGAAGGGGGGGGGGGACTTGTAAAAAGTATTTATTTTTCTATGTATGGGTTTTTGCTTGCAGGAATGTCTGTGTGCAATGAGTGTACAGTTCCCGAGGAGGGCAGAAGAGGGCGCCAGATTCCTTGGAACTGGAGTTACAGGTGATTCAGAGCCACTACGTGGGTGCTGAGAATTAAACATTGTGTGCTATCCCTACCTTCATTTGTCATGAGCTTCCTAACTGGGGCAAGCAGACATTTATTTACAGTTTCCCACAGATAGTGTAATACAATAGTACTCGGATGTGTGCACACACACACACACACACACACACACACACACAATTGTGCATGCTCAGGCATGTGAAAGCCAGGTGACAACCTCAGGGATCGCTCAAGAGCTAGCTGTCTACTTCATTTTGAAACAAGATCTCTCTGTGGTTTGGAGATTGCTAACTAGGCTGACTGGCTAGGGAATCCAGGAGTCCTCCTGTCTCCACCCCCTCCACCTGGCTCCACGCCCAGCTTTGAGATTATAAAAATGCAATATGGTACCCATTTTTAAAAACATGGGTTCTGGGGATTGAACTCAGGTCTTTGGGCTTGCACAACAATCTATCCTTTTGGCACGCGTTTTGTGGAACACGACACAAAACAGTTGGCCATTAAGGTGGGAAGGAAAAAGACACGGTGAGTGTTCTCCTGTAAGCTTGAGGACCACAGTGACAAAGGATGGGTAAGCAGGACTGTCTGTGGTTTGGGGACTCTACCCCCTGATGCCTACGAGAGTATGTGATCACGGGAACTAGACACTAGGAAAGAAACGTGGAAGAAAACAAAAGAAATTACTCAAGATACAGCAGAACTCCCTCTCTCCCTCTATGTCTCTGGGAAGATGAAGCACATCTCATTCTTTACTGGTGGAGAGAAAGCCTTCCCAAACGCAAAGGTGCTCTACTCTGGAGAGAGATGGTTGGGAGCCCAGAGAGAGGGTGATGGCCCTCATACAGAACCCAAAGCATCCTGCTCATTGTGAAATGGTGGGAGTGATTGCCAACAGCGTCTGTTTAAGGCAAACAGCCCCGGGAGCCAAGCAATGGTATTATTCCTATATCAGAATCGTATTCCAAGAGACAGTATGTGGAATGTGTATTTCTTTAGCTGTCTGTGAGTTGGCTCAGCCTGGATTAGTGCTCAAATTTTCATGAATGAGAAACGAGATGCACTTCCAGCATCGTGCCTCCCAAAGATGTATGGAGAGATCATTTGAGGCCAGTTGGTGGCTCTTTAAGCAGGTTTATGGTCCAGAGAGTCTTTCTGGGGATTATAGCTGAGTCCTTGCGCTGAGCACATATGGAATTTCATCTCTGGTATCAGCCGGCCCAGCAGTGTCACTTTGAGGAAAAGTGTGGCCAGTGTGTGCAGAAATGCGCCGAGGACTGCACAGAAAGGTCTGTTTTACTTACTGGCAGATTCAGAAGGAATCTACATCGCACCCTTCTCTCAATTTGAAAGCTCTCCTAGTTCACACTATGACATGGGGGAAAGCTCTCCTAGTTCACACTAGGACATGGGGGAACATTTTTTTTTTCTTATGTTCACTTGATTCTGATGGGGAAGAATGGAGCTTCAGATCCAAAGGCCTGACTTTCTGGGAGATTCCATTACCAAACCAGGTAGTCTTGGGTTAATTTATTTGATTTATGCCTCGATTCCTTATTGTAAAGTAGGAGCAACAAAAATGGAAACGACTAACAGGCTTGTTATTGGGGGTATGTTTGAAAGAAGTTGAGAGAACAACTCAGGATCAGTCGAGTATCCTGTGAGATGTTACAGTTATTTATAGACTCTGCTGACGACGTGTCATTCCACGTCTGCCCAGAGAATGATCCAGAGTACAATTCAAGTGTTAACAGGAGGAGGAAATGTTCGAAGTCTTTCTAGGAAGTGGGACCCAGCATCCTGGGTAGTTTAAAAATACTCTGGGAACAATCTGCCACCCCCCAAAGTGTGCCCCACAGGAAGGCAAGAGCTTGTTGGGCCAGGCCCATGAATCAAAGAACTTAACAATAACCCAGTTTTGTGTAAATGGAAGGAAACAGAATCATAATGAGTAAGTGGTAATGTAACAAATTAAGAGTGATCGGAACACCCACCTCCACATTTCCTGAAGTTACAAGAAAGTTGCCCTAAGGTCTTATGTGCTCCATCCTAACCACCTACCTCTGTTCTCACCAATCTCCTTTCTAAGCTGGTCTAAGCTAAGTCTGGAGATGTAACCCAATTGCTAAAGCACTTGCCCAGCAATCAAAAGCCCCGGATTTGACCAGAATCACTGTGTAAAACCTTGCTATGATCACAGTACTCTGGAGTTGTGGGCAGCAGGACCAGAACTTCGAGGTCATTCTCAGCTACACAGCGAGTCTGAAGCCAACCTGTGCTGCATGAGACTCTGCATCAAAACCAAACAGGGGCTGGGGTAATGGGTCAGCTCTTAAGAGGACCTGGGGTCAATTCTCAGCACCCACGTGGTGGCTTACCACCACCAGGATCTTCAGTTTCAGAAGATCCAGTGCCCTTTTCTTGCTTCCATGGGCCCTATACAAATTGGAAGCACAGACGTACTTAAAGGCAAAACACCATGCTCATAGAATAAACCCAACCCAACCCAACCCAACCAAACCAAACCTGTACACTTACCCCAGCCCTTCGACCCATCCCTCTTCCTTATTTTTTCTCCTGGCACCGGCAACTTCTAACACACCAAATACTTCATTTACTTGGTTTTCTGTTTCTCTACAACTAAGGAGATTGTGTGTTCCCAGGTGCTTAGAGCAAAGCCTGGTACCCGGCAGTCCTAGCTATTTGCTGGATGACTATCAGTGAATTCGCATATGCAGTTCACAGGCTGGACGGACTGGGCTGGCTGGGTTGGCTTGACTCCAGCAAAAGGCTCTCTAGCACAGTCCTTGCTGGGCATTTGAGTCTGAGGCGGCATTTCATACAATTCTCTCAACAGGAGGGCCAGTGTGCCACCAAACTGGCATCATCAGGTTACCTACACAGTGTAACGTCAGAAGGGAGTGTAATGGAGCTCTTGGCATTCCTGTAAGCTGAACCGAAGGCTGATGATTTTGTACTTTATAAAATGAAAGTAATTAGCTGCTTAAAAATCTTTAGTTCCTTCCTCTGTCCTCAGGAAGTTTTACATGGCAATACTAAAGTACATTTTACGATTAAAAGTGGTTTGATTAAAAACTTTTCCTTTTCCCTCAAAACATATTAAATGGGTCTATAGATTATCTTTTCTTCTCACTTTCCTACATTTTCTTCAATAATCAGATATTGCTTTTAAAAAACAAAAACAAAATGAAACAAACACAAAAGCCCTACCTTTCTACTGATCTATGAAGTTTGCGCAGCTCCTTGAAAGGCAGGGGAACCACTGTAAAGCTCCATCCTTCTACTCTTAGCTCTTACCTGTCAGGGGAAGCCAATAGCTTGGGCAAGGGACAATCCTAGTGATACCTGAGGGTGACTTGGGGTTAGGTAAGATTATCAGACAAGTTTCTTGAGGAAAGTTGTCATTATTTTCAAGAAACTTAGTGGATCTGACTTTGTAATACACACAGGCTGACTTTGAGGAACACACAAAGCTCTCTTTGATAGCCAAGGAGCTGGTGTGGAGTCAGCTCACTTTAACAGTGAAAGAAACGGCTCAGCCACTGCCACTTAGGAGGTGTTCAGGACCCAGTATTCCAGTGAGATCTGCAGCCTTCAAGGGACTGTTTCGTACACACTGCAAAAGACTGCAGATATTTGGAGCTACTGTTTCTGATTAGCTTGGGCCCTGAAGTTACTTGAACATTACAATGAGGTTTTTAAACAGCACCACATTTCTCATTCCCTCTAGATCGTCAGTTCTCAACCAGTGGGTCACGGCCCCTTTAGGGTCAAACGGCCCTTTCACAGGGATCACCATCAGAAAACAGATACTACAATTCATAACAGTAGCAAAAATTAGTTATGAAGCAGCAATGAAAATAATTTTATGGTTTGGGGTCACCACAACATGAGGAACTGTGTAAAAGGGTCACAGCATTAGAAGAGTTGAGAGCCACTGCCCTGCACCAATAGAAACCCTTTGGCTTTCCTCGCCTTATACTTAACTCAGAAGTTCAAACAGCTATGAAGGGAAAAGCATGTTATGTTAAAACCTGATTTGGCTTTTCAGTCCTCTTGGAGTCTTAAGATATCATGAACACATCTTCCTATAAGAGTTATGATACAACAAAACCCTCCACTTTAGATATGCGAGCAAGCTTGTTCTGTTTGATTTTTTTTTTTTCTAAATTTAACAAATTAGACTCAGGAACTTTGGTGGAAAACCCACAACACCTTCATGCAGGATGGAGCATTATGTTCCTGAAAGTTCTATATGGCTTTTTGTAATTCATAATTTTTATATCTCAAAATTATGTACGCCATCAATTCAAAAGGCCAAGATCTTGAATAAGATTGTAATGTAGCTAGGAATATTTATGCAATTATGTTGAAATCCGCAGATAAATCAACTCCACATTTCTTCAAAGGGTAGTTTCTTCTGCCTACAAATAGAGAAGTTAGCAGTAGGCTTATTTTGAAAGTTTTTATATCTTCCTAGTTTTAGATGGATGTAGTTAGTGTTCAACCTCTTTCAGTTGGCAGAGTCAGGTTAAATAAAGCCCAGCTTTAGAATGAGCTTTGGGTCCAGGCAGCCCTTGGCAAACATAGAGGCTAGCTCTCTTTACATTATCAACACGACAAAAGTTCATGTACAAAATCTGTTTAATGATTATTCATGTAAGTAGGTTTATAGAGACAGAAAATAATCCCACACTTTAACCAAGCAAAACAGTTAGCCTTGAAGCCTTGGCAACAAGCTCTGAGAGAAGCACTGAGTGAGACTACATCGCCCTCTGGAGGATCCAGGTGGAACTACAGAGCAGTAATCGGACACAGGTGGAGGGCGACAGAAACAGGGCTAAACTGCCCTTCTCTTCTGCAGGGCTTTGAACTCTGATTCAAGCTTCCAGTCCATGGCTTGCACTATTGTTATTGAGAGACTTAAGAGCTGAAACCGTAACCCTGAAATCTTTAAGAACTTTAAAATTAGTTTCATTAGAATTGGATGTGGTGTTGGTGTAGCCTGTAATCCCAGCTACTTGGGCAACTGCAATGGGAGAATCAATCCGGAGTTCCAGGCCAGCTTGGGATACACAGCGAGGTCCATCTCAAACAAAACAAATACCTCGAACCATAAACAACAGAAACAGCCTTCACCGGCAAACAGAAAACAGGATTCTGAAGTGAGAAACAAGGTACCCCCCAAATGCATCCTGTGGACCCCTCTTCTTGAACTAAGTAGGGCCTTATATCAACCCACAAGAGTTATATTTATGAGAAAGTGTAGATGACTGATAGTTCAATTTTATCAGAGGCATTTACATATTAATGGGTTGAAAGTCTTAATTAAGAGAGGCAACACCAACGTTTCTAGTTTTGGAGAGCAAGATAGCTATCTCCCTCAGATCTTTTTTAACACTCTGCTGATGCTGCAGAGTGGCAAACTCCACTGTAAAATCAAAAGGCATGCATACTCCTTTTTACAGTTCTTAGTCTTTACTATACTGATAGGCTCATTTTGATGACACTGTTTGAGGAATCTTAAGAGTTAAAGATCACCCATTTTGTGTATGCATTTGTAAAGGCATTTGCATTATTCCAATAGATACTGTTTTCAGGGACGACTGTTACAGTCGTCAACCTCAGTGCTCCCCCAAATATCTATTATACATACACTGTTGTTGGCCTGGGGTGTAGGCCAATGAGGGAACTCTTGGTTAACAGGTTGTAGGTCTTGGGTTCAAGTCTCAACTCCATAGACATCACTTTCTTTTTTCTTTCTTATCGGTTCCCAAATTAATTTGTATAATTAAACTAGAAGCTGAGTGTCAGCATCTCATGTTTTACACTTACGGTGTCACAGACACATGAGGAGCAGAATTCAGCTCCACACCGGGCTGCAGGACCATTGAAAACCCCAGATGTCTGTCCACAAGGCTAAGAGTGGTGTGCACACCTTTGGCCGTGCCACTTGGGAGGCAGAGTCAGGTTGATCTCTATAGAGTTCTAGAGTTCAAGGTCAGCCTGGTCTACATAAGGATTTCCAGGCCAGCCTGGGTTCTACAGTGAGATCTGATCTTAAAAAGAAAGAAAGAAAAGAAAAAAAGAAAGAAAGAAAGAAAGAATAAAATCTGTTCTCTGTTCACAGACACCACCACAAGAAAACCTTCCCCCTCCTTTTCCTCACTCATCTTTCCCACCAACTTTTAAAAGAATACAGTCTTTGAATCCATAACAACGGAATTTCTAGCACTTTCTGGTTCCCATTTTAAAGTAGACCCTCTACGTGTAGTGTTTACACATACACACCCCAGCCAGCCTGTGCTCAGCTCAGACCAGTTCAGTTTTGCTCACATTCCTTGGCATGAACTTGGCTTAGACAATCAGAACCTTGGGTCACTTGGCTAGCATAGACGTTCCTCTTCTTGACCATGAATGAACAAGAAACTCATCCAATAAAACAGTGCAGGAGACAACATGCTGTCTTGATTTAAAGGCAGTAGGGGGATACTTCTGTAGACTCCTCCCTCAAATACAGATTAATAGTTGATTGACAAGTCACTCTAGCTTTCTGGGGTTCCTTTTTTTTTTCTCGTCCCAAGAACACAAAACAGAAAATTCCATGTGTGCATATATTGAAATAAAAGTTGACATTCCCACGTATAAGGCACAAAATTCACAAGTCACAAAAAAAAGATAGAAAACAAAGGTTTTAAGACTAGAAAGTGACCTAACAGTCGGGGAGATTCATTAAATTGGAGTTGAAAACTTTAGCTTCCCTTTTTAGTACACTGGGACCTTATACTGCTAGGAAACGCAGCCTTGGAGTGGAAGGCATCCCAGTCCTTCCTCGACCACAGCCTCCTTCACTGGATTCATGCAGAAGACAGTCCTCTGGGAGAGCCGTGTGGACAGAACATACCAGCTGCAAGCACCACTCCCCTCCCATCAGGGGCTGGCAGCAATGTCTCCAACAGTGCACTTGGCCATCAGGTGCCTCGTTCTTACCCAACGGACCTTCAGGGGCCAACCACAGTGAGCACACATTTACCCGTCCTAGGACCCATTTTAAGGTGTCTTCTCAAGTCTGAGGTGGAACTGCCTGTTTGAGGAGCCTGAACTGGGATAGCTGGGTTGGTCCTTCATGGGACAGCAGCTAACAGAAACTTGAACCTTGGATCTTAGGATCCGGTTGAAAGAATCAGTGTTCTCAAAGAACTTTAAAACCATGCTTTTAAAAGAATCTGTTCAAACCTTCAGACTATCGGTCTCTCCTAACCTGCAAGACAGCCCTCAATGGCTTGCAGTTAATACTGTGGTCCGCAGATAGAAACTACAAGGGCCCCAGGGGGCAGCAGACAGGCAAGGATATCCATGTTTGCTGGCTGGGTCTCTCGGTAGCTCTTGGCACTTAAATTTGCCGACGTTCCTGTTATTACGTGAGAATCAGCTTCTAGAATGTTCATGTGGCTCCAAGCATTTCCTGGAAGTGTAATAGCTTCGGGATTCTTTATATCACCATGCAGACTAGGGATGAGAGCAGTAGTGCTTCAGCCAAACCAGCCAGCTAAGTCGGTCGTCCTGAGAGAAGAACCAGAGGTGCAGTGGCTGAGAGCAGACATCAGAGACACTGAACAGTCCATTCTGTCTAAGAGTTTCAAGGAATCTTCTTGAAGATTCTGATTCTTTTCCACCCTAGACAATCTGAAATCCCGATGAGACAGAGTCCGTGGGTCAGTTTACACAGATACCAAGCCCAGCAGCGGAGGGCGGCTGTTCTGTTAGGATGAGGACAGCCAGTCTGCGTGGCAGTCCAGTTTGATTATCTGTCTAGTCCCAGGACAAGGCTTTGGAAGCCATGACCAGAATTCTGCTCATTGCTCATGGGTGAGGGCAGTTCTCTTTAGTTTGGGATCTCATGAATCTTAGCTAAGATCTCTTCCCAAACAAGGCTATAACCCAGACAGAAAAATGAACGCTCCGTTTTAAAACTCTCAAATGGCCTGCATTTGAAACTCCATAGTCATACCATGCCTTTGAAAATAGATAATAATCTTTTGGGGGGTGGGAGGAGATAGGGTACCATGTATCAAAGGCTAGCCTTGAACTCACTATATGTCGGAGGATGACCTAGAATTTCTGATCCTCCTGCCTCTGCCTCCTTGAACGCTAACATCCTGGCCTTTTGTGGCACTGGGGATCAAACCCCGGGCTTCCTGCATGCTGTATAAGCACTCTCTACCAATTGAGTTTCATCCTCAGCCTGTAATACATATTAATTTTTTTTAAAAAAAATCAAGCCTTAAAAATAAAAAGTCAACTTCTATTTTCGGGTCAAGTTTTCTCCAAGTCACATTAGCCCACACCTCCACACCTTTCCTCACTTGACAACCTCAGGAATCTTTCTTAATCAGTCTGTCCTTGACCTTGTGCCTCAGGAGGGAGGCGGTGGCAGCACTGCAGGCAGCTAAAAAGAAAAAGGAGAGACAGGCGCC
>JADRCC010557918.1:0-13769 GCA_019843855.1 Hylomyscus alleni | reverse complement strand
CCTTCAGAGGATCAATCCTTCATCCAAGCCCTCCGGAGCTGGTCAGTCCCCAAAGCTGCCAAGCAAGCCCCCAGGATATGAGTTGGTATATTTCATACTCAAGCTATAACAGACATCCAAAGAGATTTCTTTTCAGAAGTGACTCTGTATAGCTTTGACATATCTTCCTTACAAGATAGATAAACCTTAACTTGTTTTGCAACACGAAAATAAAAATACATGAATGCATGAAAAAATAGAGTTAAAGAAACTGTAGGAGGGCTGAAGATAAGCTAGGAATGAATGATACAGAATTAGGAGGACCTAAAGTGCTTGCTGCACAACTAGATTTTAATTAAAAGTAATTTACTCTTAACAGGCTCTATTAAAAGAGTAGTTGGCACTTAACTCTTGAATAACTTCCTAGGGCACAGAATGGGTTTTCCTATAGAAATTATATTTAAAGAACTAGACTTTAATGTGCATATGAACAGTCTGAGGATCTTGCTAAAATGTGCCTGACTAAATAGGTCTGGGATTGAGCCAGTTCCTTTGTGATACATCCCTCCAAGGTGCCAAAGCTGCTGGGCTGCTCACATCTGAGGAGCATCAATCTTACAGAGAGCAGGATTTTTTTTATCCTGTGTAACTAGTGCAGGCATGTTGGCTCAGTAATCCTCAAGAGACTGAGGCAGGATTGACATGGGTAACACAATTAAATGTTGAGCCTGTGCCCTTTCTAAATACTACAAATACTAGCCTGGACAGGGAGGACTGATATTGCTGCCTTTACTATCCCCTTTCTATTTTAATCAGAAATACAAAATAGCCTTTGACTCTTATTGGTTTACTTATCTTTAAAATAAATAAATAAATAAACAAACATACAAAAGCAAAAAACCAATAGTTCAATTAGTCATTTCTGTCACAGATTAGTTTTCCTCTCAAAGGGGATATATTTAACTAAATGAAATTATTATGAATCGTGAAAGTACATTTTTCTTGGGCTTTTCAAATTAAACTTACATTGTATCTCCGGAGTAGTTTTTTGTTTTGTAGACTACTTTACTGTCTTATGCTCCTTTCTAATCACAGATATTCTTAAATCAGATCTCTGAAGCCAAAAGCAAAGGAATAGTATGCTTAAGAGTCTCTGCCAGGTAATTCATGAAGCTTGTTTGAAGATTGAAGTTTTAAAAACATTTTTTTCAGATTTAGAGATATTCCTGTGTAGTCTGTTCCCACTGTGGTCTGTCATGGATAGGAGTGTGGCATTTGCCTCACTGGCAGACATGTCTTTGCTCTTGTGATATTCTCTCTCTCTCACTCTCTCTCTTAGTTCATTTGAGGCAAGTAGTAAGAGCTGCAGATGTAGGGCAGCTTTGTCCCGTTAGACTGCTCATGCAGCAGTGGAAGCATTTGCATTAGCCCTCATTCTAAATGATTTGTAAACTCATTTACCCCATCATTCATTTATGTTTAAGGTTCATAAACATTGGATTGCTGGTACTTAGTAGAAAAGTCAGAATTGGGTGGTTTTTAATGATGAATTTATACCTTTTCCCCTTGAAGAATTTCCCAGCAGTTCAGTCTCTAACGCCTAGTAGCATGGAGGAGCGGATTGCAGAGTTGAACCGACAGAGCATGGAGGCTCGCAGCAAACTGCTCCAGCTGATCGAGCAGCAGAAACTTGTTGGCTTGAACCTTTCCTCGTCACCAGTGTCACCTGCTGAATCACCTCTCAGAGCTTGGGCTGGTGGGTCACAGATTCATGACTTACAAACTTAGAAGTGTAGTTTTACTCTCTCAATTATGAAAGTTCCTATTGAGTCAAAAGAACCTCAGGGCATACTGTGTTCTAGTACCCCAATTTTGTACCAGAAGAAACTGGTTTGTGTCAGAGAGTAAGTGGCAGAAATAGTGGTATAAAGCTCTCTTGTTCTATAGCCAGTGCTTGGTATCCAGGGAGACCTCATCCAAGTAAAATATTCATTACATATGTGACTCACTTAGGATATATGCTGCATAAAGTATAAGCATCAAAATTAGACTACCTATAAATGTTACCATATAAGATTACAAATAATTGATCTTTTAAAACCAGGAAAACATTTCTACTAAATTTAATTTTTACATTATTTTGCTACATTTAAGAATATGTAAAGAATATTAAAAAATAATTGAATTATAGTTTTTATAGAAGTCCTGTTCAAACAGTGCTGATTAAATGAAGTGGTTCTAAGTTGGCTTTTAGCCAGAAATGCATTTATATTCTCAAGGGTGGTGCTACATCGAAGGTATTGATTGGAGCCCAGTCTAAGGCTAATTGGGATGAACCGAAAGGCTATCACTGGTATTCCTGAGGTGCTTACGGGGACCCAAGTGGCCTGTATGGCTGGGTGAACTCTGTTACCCAGTAAGAGTTTTCACCTCTGTTGGAAATTGTTTATTTTTTGAAATTTTGAACAAGAAAACAGATTCTTGGAAATTCCTAGAAAGTCACAGGTAATGCATTTCCCCAAAGCCTTTCTTTTGTATTTATTCTAAGTTTCCTCAGTTGGTCAGTAGCTGTCTTCAGTCTTCACAGTCATGAAGACTGGAGGCAAATTCTGGTTTAAATTTGTAAATTGTTCAAATACATCTGAACTCTGCAAGGTGCCTGCCATGTATGGGCTTAAATATTCCAGCAGCAAACTGGGGACCATGCAGCAAACAATAAGTACAGGAGAAAGTACAGCTGGTCCTGAGAATAGTGGGGGACATAAAGCAAAACAGCGTGAGGTGTGATTCTGTGACAGAATGTGGCATTGTCTCTCATAGTGTTCTGTAAGCTTGAAAATGATCTTGATTTCTGTTATCTCATCTAGTATTAGTTGGCTTTGTTGTCTGACAGTTTTATACTTGATTCTTCTCATCCTCTGCTCTTTTCACTGGCACCCCTGCCAGTCCCCTGCCTACAGTTTCCTTCCTCATGTTGGTAACTTATTTTGTAACCCACTGATTTTAAGGATGATTTGAATGACCTTTGGGATGGAACTATCCCACCAAGCCTGGTGGGCTTCCCAGTATTACATAACTAAAGATAGTGACATTCCCACCTCCAGAATCCAGCCTTAGCCTGTAGTTCAGTTAGAAAGGTGGGGCTCCTGGGCTGGAGAGATGGCTCAGCCATTAAAGGCTAGGCTTATAAAAATATAAGAAAGGTGGGGCTCCACAAGCTCCCTACTCCACTCTTGCTTATGCCCCGTGCAGCCAACCACAGTGCCACTGTGGCACGGATGTCAGTGGCCCTGTTCTGCCCAGAACACAACCCACTCCCTGTCTTCCAGCTATTGCATTCGTTCTTCCCTCTTCCACAGTATTCCCCGAGCCGTGGAGGAGGAGCTGGAAAGGGCCTTTTGAGAGTCAGGCCAACACCGGCTCTTATTCTCACACTGTGAGCAGCCAAGGTCTGTACTCACCACTGTTTTCTGCCAAGCCAAGCTGCTCTGAATAAGGCTGAGAGTAGCATTTTTTTTTTTGTGGCTGTACATAGAGATTTAGAAGGCAACTTGACATAATAATTTAGCCAGACAACTGTAGTCTTTTCTTCAGGACCTATGACCTTCACTGCCTTGTGGTTTTGATCAGATATATAGCACCAGGCATGGACTCTCATATGGCCAAAGCAAAATCTAATTATGTGAATTTTTAGGGTTTCCTAAGTAAATAAGCAATCAACAGACATTTATTAGTAAAATATTTTATATCCATCATAGTCATAGAGGATCCCACAAGTCATTCTTAAGATTAGATTTCATAGCTATAAGGGTAAAAGAAGCCCCATTTAATTTTATTAAATTGAAAATTAAACTTTAAGACTAGCTCTCTTTTAATTTTTAAAATTTTTTATTCTGTGACAGTTTCACAAATACATCTATTTTAACCATGCCCGCCCCCCTCACTCCTTCCCTTCACCCACTTTCCTATTCCCCAATATATCTTAGGGCCCACTGGTTTTCACTTCTTGCTCTGATGTGATACCACTTGTTAGAAGATTCTAGCATTCTGTGAACTGGCATGCTGCCAAATTGACAAATAGCCAAAGTTTCTTGTAATAAATAGTTAATTTTAAAAAAGCATCTCTCAAGTGTTTCTGTGAGCCATCATGATAAAAATATATAAATACCTAAAATTGTAATATATAATTTCTAATAGTATTGAATTAAGCAAAAATGTTACTTTTATTAGTGAGAAGTAAGGACATTAAATTTTACTTTTATATTTTAGAAGAAGGAAAGCGAACCATTGAGGTGTCTGTTCCAGGAGTGGAGGCTTCCGAGAGTTCAAAATGCAATACTGTGTCTCCTGTCAGTGGGACCAGTTCACGAAGGTAGGGGACAGGGCTGCTGGTACTCAAAGCATCAAGAGTGCCTGTGTGCCTTCCTCTCTGCACTCGGTACCTTTTTAACTTAAGTTCAGACAGACTAACTCATACAGAGAGAATGAAGTCGAGAAGTAAGCTTAACCAAGTAGGGTTGCCTGCTTAAAACATAAAATGGGCAAATCATTATGCATTTATGACCACAAAATTAGGAGATGCTATATCCCAGGGTAGATACATTGACTAGTAGCACTTTCATCCCTTGCAATAAGTGAACACAAAGCTGATTGGCCTAGATGAGCCACATGATTGGTAGGCAGGTCAGAAAGAAGTCCCCGGCTTTTCTGTCTCCACCCTGCATCCCTGTATGGTACTGTTCTGCTCCAGTTCTCATCGCTCCCAGGCTACCCTGACCACCTTCCCACTACTGCACAGCCTTTAAAATCTTACCTGTATGGTATTATACATGGAAGGAATGTGCAATTATCTGTCAAAATCTGCAGAATGTATCTCATACAGCGAGAACCCCAATGGAAACTGGACTTTGTTAATAGTGAGTCAGGGTTGGGGGGTCAATGATCAAGCATTACTTCAGGATAAGTAAGAGAAGCTGTATTAGAGATGGAGGTGATGGGCACGCGAGAATGCAGAACCTTCACTCTTTCTGTAAAGCTAAACTACTCTAAGAGTAAGCTATTAGTTTTAAGTTTTGTGTTGTAAAGTGTTACGACCTGTTTTGGACCTGTCAGCCAAATCCTTTCAAGCTCTTCCCAGTAAAGAGAGCAGTTATACAATTGTTGATGGCTAGTGGTAAGTCTTACTCTCTGGCTGTCTGCTTATTTCTCCTGCATAGATCTTCAGGGGCAATCAGCAATTCTTGTTCTCCACTAAACGCCACCTCAGGAAGTGGGAGGCTCACACCAGTTAATCCAAGAACAAAGGTATGTTATAAAATATAATCAGCGTACTATGTAGGGTCGAGAGAGTGCTGGTGGAAGATGACTGACGTCCATTCTTATTGTCTTTAACATGATAGAAAACTGTGCAAGGAAAATAAAGACTATAATTTATCTTCCTTTGAAAAACAATAAGTCATACATTTGTTTTGTTTTGTATGGTAACTAAGAAATAAGCTAAAATTTGGTAGGATTTCTAGTGTCTTCCTTCAGAGACTAAGAATTACTAGTTTGAGGCTTGATTCCCAAGTACCATGGTCTTGAGTGGGTCTTAGATTTGAGGCATTGCTCCTGCTGTTGTTGGGGTGTCTAAGTAGAGTCCTGGGCCTGGGCACTTTACACCCGTGTACCACAGCTGAGAGTACCTTTGTTAGATGGGTGATGATACAGGGGACAAATGAATGTTTTGTATGTATTCATAAGTTCTGGTTTGGTTCAGACTGTTTGGAAGCTAAACATATACAATTTATTTAGATTTTTCACAGAAGCATTTTTATTTGTTTTGATAATGTTGAAAAATTCAGTGTTTATCATAGAAAATTGTATAAATATCTTTAGAACTGAAAAAGTTGTTTTTTCAGAGGTAAACTGGTAACAGATTGGGAAGGCATTAGATCATAGAGGAGAGACACAGCCCAAATGCACCAACTGTCCTTTCTGATTTTCACATTCCGAAAAGCTTAAAGTTATCTCTTTGATACAGTTACCCATGGTTCATGTTTAATTTGCTAAGATTCAATAACTACTTTTCATCATGTTTCAAATTGTATCTACAGTTGAATAAATGTTGGATTTCTCCTTTTAAAAGGGAGATTTTTACTAGGACACCTGCTGAGCAGGCAACCTGCTGCCTGGTGTCTCCCTGGGCAGGGGCTCTGCCAGGAGAGCTGACACTTCAAAGCCATTTAACACACATGCGACTGTTGACTGTACTTGATCTAAATGTCTCTGAGTCTCTAGTGGGCTCATGTCTAACTCCTCTCTGCATCTTTGTTCAACAGACTGAAAAGAAAAATGAAGAAGGTTGGTTTGCTCTTTCTGCCCACATACCATAAGTGAAGCTCAAGCAGAGGGTGTCCTCAGTGACTTCTTATTCCTGGCCTTTCCTTCCCACTTCACGGATTCTACTTTCAAGTTATAACATTTTTTTCTTCAGATAAAACCTGCAAAGGTATCCTGTATTCATGGAAACAGAGAAAAGAACAATTATTTTAATATTTTACCTTTTCAAATTTTTTTTTTCAACAAAGCATCTAACCTAAAATTCCCTGTGAATAAAACTCTGCAGGAGAATTAAAGTTTTATATTTGTTTAACCTTGTTAAACTTTTTGTAATACATGTTACTCTTGTCATTGCTGTTGAATGTTTGTTTGTTATTTAGTGCATCTTAAATTTGGATCAACTTCCCAGAAGAACTAATTTGCTTTATGTATAACTTAAAATAAAACTGTTCTGGCTTTCAAAAAAATGTGATACTTTTCTATTTCCATCATTTCAAATTGAATGTATAGCTTTAGGAACACTAAAGACTGTGGCTGTGGTGGACACCTATAATCTAATGCTGATTCAGAAGCCGGAGGCAATAGGGTTGTAGTATGTATGAGTTCTACGCCAGCCTGAGCTATATAGAGAACCCTGTCTCAACAAAAGTACATAAGGTGGATGTAGGAATGTTTATTTTCCTTAAGCAAGTAAAAATAGCTATGTGTTTAATAAAAATCTTGTAGTTTTTAAGTGTGAAGATTTCAAAATGATAATGTCCATCTAATAAGTAGTGATTGTTGGAGTCCAGGAGTCACCCCACAAGCCACACCAGCACTGCTGTCAGTCAGAGAGGGATGGTTAATTAAATGCACACCCTAAAGCTGATCGATCAAGGCAATAGCTTAGAGTTCAGGGCTGAGGCTATGACCCTGAACATCTCTCTCTGTCAGCTTATAAAGGCTAAAATTGTAAAAACCACAGTGAGCTCATACGCAGGTGCAGAAAGTGCTGCCCAGTAGTTGGCGCTGACTGAAGCCATTTTAGACATAACAATTCATACCTTTAATTTGACGGGTCCTACCTAAAGCTTTGTGGAATTTCTTAAGATAAACAAACCTCAGAACATACAAAACATAACAGGGTATGTGGCCAGCATGAACCTACTCTGAGTCAGTTATTTTTCTGAGTCAATTATTTTTCTGTGTCAATGACTGGCAAACATTACAGCAACAATATGAAATAGTTGACAGACATGGAACAAAATGGCTCCAGCTATGCTGGGTGTTGGACAGGCCTCAGCCATTATGACCATTATGCTCAAATGTCTAAATGCAGGACACTGATTTCATGATTGTGTTTGAATAAGAAATATTAAAACGGTTAGTAATTTCCTTGCCTAAATCATTTAAAATGGATTTTCTTTCATGTGCTGTCTCTCAAATGTTGGCTTCTCTTTCCAGTTTGTTTCAGTGATATCTGCCATGCTATGTAAGCAGTTTTCAACTTGAGTGAGTTGGGAGGGGGGAAGGATCACAGCGAAGCTCCCCTGATGCAGAGCTCCCCTTCCCTCCCTCTGCACTTGAGAACCGTGTTCTAGGAAGCGCCCTGGGCTTCTAAATTATAGCAAAAAGTAACATTTTCTTTTGGCACTGGTGAATTTGTGTGGAATCTGTATTTGTTTTATTTTTTGCAGATTTCTTCCACTTGTTCTGTACATTTTGTAAGTTGGTTAGTACTGTCTGGCTGGGCAGTGGTGGCGCACGCCTTTAATCCCAGCACTTGGGAGGCAGAGGCAGGCAGATTTCTGAGTTTGAGGCCAGCCTGGCCTACAGAGTGAGTTCCAGGGCAGCCAGGGCTATACAGAGAAACCCTGTCTCGAAAAACAAACAAACAAACAAACAAAAAACAAAACAAAACAAGATGAAGACTGTCTGGTGGTTTGGATAGGTATGGCCCCCATAGATTCAGGTGTTTCAGTGGCCATAGGGAACAGCCTTATTGGAGGAGATGTGGCCTTGTTGAAGGAAGTGTGTCACTGTGTAGGTGGGGTTTGAGGTCTCTCAGGATCCATCCAGTGAGGAAGAGTGTCTCCTTCTGGCTGCCTTCAGATCAAGATGTAGAACTCTTAGCTTCTTCTCCTGCACCATGTCTGCCTTGATGCTGCCATGTTTCTTACCATTATGACAATGGGCCAAACCCCTGAAACTGAAAGCCAGCTCCAATTAAATGTTTGCCTTTGTAAGTACTGCCTTGGACACGGTGTCTCTTCACAGCAATGCAGCCCAAACTAAGAGACTGTATTTATCTGAGATAAAACCATTTCAGTATTACCCCTCCCCAAAATTTTAACTTTCCTGCTTTCTCTGTGAGTGTATTCTTTTTCTTTTTCTTTTTTTTAATGTATGTATGCATGGCGTGTGTGTAAGGGTATTCTTGTGTGTATAAACTCGCCTGTGTATAGAGGTGCAAGTGCACAAGCGCATGTTTGTGTGAAGGCCCAGAGGTTGGAGTTGGATGTCTTTCTTGACCACTCTTCATCATAGATACTGATGCTGAGCTTGGAGCTTGCCACTCCAGCTAGTCCAGCAAACCGGCTTGCCCCAGGGCTCCCTTGTCTTCATCTCCTGAACACTGAGATTAGAGTTGAGCCAACATGTTGTCTGACAACTCTGTGAGTGGCTGGGGAATCTGAATTCCATTCCTCATGCTTGCATGGCAAATGCTTCCCCCACTTAGCCATCCCCCCAGACCGTGGATACTGAAACATACATTTAAAATTTTATACCCTTATACAGTGTATTTTGATCTTATCCATCCATCACTACCTCCCTCCAACTCTTTCTAGTGCCTCTCTTCCTGTCCCCCTTCCTGCCTCCTGTTTATTTTGTCATTGTTGTTTGGACAAATAATGCTACCGAGTCCAAATAATGCTACCCACATGCACATGGGTGTGGGGCTGCCCACTGGGCATGGACACCTTACCAATAGCCACGTTCCCCAAAGGAGAGGTAGCCTCCTTTTCTGAGGAACAGCAATATCTTGTAGAGATTACCCCTTGCTACCATTTAGATTTGCATTTAAAATTCAGTATCTTCTGGTAACAACATTGTCCATGTGTTGACACACTGTTGTTGCAGCATTTTCTCTGTCCAGTAACATTAGGGCCGTGACAGGTCTGTGATTGGACAGCAATAGAGAGGTGGAGCTAGAAGTTTAGGAGGGTGAGAGGTAAGGGAGCAGAGGGGAAGAAGAAGGAAAATCACCATGGATACAGGGGAAGAGGATAATCCAGACGCTGAGTGGTTTTAAACAGCCACAGGTTTTTACAAGGTTTTTACAAGGTCAGAATAATTGGATTAAAACATTGTCTTTATCATTTGGCTCTGAAATTATTATATTGGCATCTTGTAAATTGTGATCTTATTGATATATAAGCCTGATTGGATAATTAAGCCTTAAGAGTCGTGTTTTTACTGGGCAACTAGGCACTAGGTGACTGATTGTGGGGTGTGTAGAGTGTTGCATGTAAGCGAGATGATCTTTTTTTTTTTTTGGTTTTTTTGGTTTTTTCGAGACAGGGTTTCTCTATGTAGCCCTAGCTGTCCTGGAACTCACTCTGTAGACCAGGCTGGCCTCGAACTCAGAAATCCGCCTGCCTCTGCCTCCCAAGTGCTGGGATTAAAGGCGTGCTCCACCACCACCCAGCAAGCGAGATGATCTTGCTAGCTGGGAGATTATAGCAGGAGCCTGCCGGGACATAGTGATGCTGCTGGCCGGTACCAGTGGGCCAGCAGAAATTGCTGGGTGGTTTTCTTTTTAAAATTTCCCACAACACACTGTAGGCATAAATTTTTCTCAACCTCCTCTCTAGTCCGACACCTACTAGAGATAGTGAAAAAGAAAGGTTAGCCGGGCGTGGTGGCGCACGCCTTTAATCCCAGCACTTGGGAGGCAGAGGCAGGCGGATTTCTGAGTTCGAGGCCAGCCTGGTCTACAGAGTGAGTTCCAGGACAGCCAGAGCTACACAGAGAAACCCTGTCTCGAAAAAACAAAAACAAAAACAAAAACAAAAAAAAAAAGAAAGGTTAATAGGATATGGGGGAAGTGGACCTGTTTAGAAGTGTTTTGGGGGGCAATTCCAGTCTTCATTGCTCTCAGTCCAGTCTACCAGCAAACACTAAATATGAATCAGCAGCTGTAGACTAGTCAACTTGACAGACACCACACAGGAATCAGCAACTGCAGTTCACTCCAGAGAAAACCTTGAGGCTCAACAGTAGCAGTGAACAGTTAATCTACTCTGAACGCCCAGCAAGTGATCACACTTCGGGTAGTTCTCTGGACTCACAAATGAAAAGACACACACACACACCTTTTATAGTTTGCTATCCCTTAACTAGCTCAATGGTTGAGCACTTCCAAACCTCCCCTTAGCTAGCAAACACTCCCTTCCAGCATTACTGAGTTAACTTTCTAAATCTATCTATTTTGTCTTTGCTGCCCTGTTTCCTTCTGGGCAACCCTCCCATGGGGCCGCTTTCCCTATGTCCCCACATGTCTCCTCCTGCTCCTTCATGGCATGGTCAGTCCTACACCTCGCACCCCCCATGGCAGAATCCCCTCCTCTTCTTTCTATTTTCTCGCCCAGGAATCCTAAAAGTCCCTCCTTTTTCACCCTGCCCAGCCATTGACTGCTGGCTCTTTATTGATCAATCAAAAACCAACTGGGGACAGGGACCCTCAGTATCTAGACACATAGATTCCCGTGTGATTTGGGGAGCCAAATAAAGTCAAAGCATTAGAACCAATCCCCAACACTGGCCCAAGTCTGCAGAAGCAGCAAGAAGCCACAGGAACCTCATGAAAGTTCTTTGGTGAGTTTCTCTCTATGAAATCACCACAAGTGAAGCTCAGCGAACATAAGATGAATCAATACATGCATGTCCTCAGCGAAGAATATCAAGGTTAGAGTGGTTAGAGTCATGTGAATCAATGCCCAAGCTTCTGCTGTCTTTGGGGTCATATATATATATATAATATATATATATATATATATATAATATATATGTTATATATATTGTGTATATATATCATATATATATCTTATATATATTCCTTTTAAAGCATCACATGTGCTTTCATATGTCTGCTTTAGCAAAACATCCTTTCATCTGTGCCCCCCAGCAAAACATCATTTGACATAACTGACTTTACAAAGAAACCAGAAGTTTCCATGTCAGCACACATTTTTCTTTGTTTTTCTAGCTTTAATTTTGCCCCTTTAATTTCATACACCTTTTAGACCTTGAAAGTCATTATTTTCTATCTGAATACTTTATATTTTTCTCTCTTACTACTGTTGCTGCATGCACAGGTGTGCATGTTCTGAATGTTCTGCACGTGCGCGCGCGGGATTAAAGGCGTGTGCCACCACTGCCCAGCTTAGTTTGGAGACTTCTAGAGAACGTTTTTCTTCACTAATGGAAAGGAAAGAGGCACTGCTGGCACTGCTCTATTTCCAATTGGGATGAGACTTTTGGAGTTGTACCAGCTGGGCTGCCAATCAGGAGACAGTGAGCCAAGAAGGCTAAAATCGTGGAGGGTTTAGCACACACACACACACACACACACACACACACACACACACACACACACACACACGCGCAAACACGCAAACACACACAAATGGAGGAAAGAATGATTTAACAAATTAAATCACACAAAAAAATGTTAATCCTGTCAATACTTTAGAGCCCTGCTTTCATCTAATCGCTTGAATTGGACTTACACATAGGAGCCAGCTTAGAACAAGAGTTCGTCTCTGGAGTTACCCACTTCTTTTTTTTTTTTTGTAATTTCCTATATGCTTTGAGGACACTCTTTTCTAGGCATCCAGGTCCTCCTTTGATGTTTGCTGTGCCCTGGGATGCTCCTAACTAGTACCTTTATTTACTAGAACAAAAATTCAGGAAATAAACTGTCCAAATGTGGTGCAGTGCCATAGCCATGTGGTCAAGAACCCAGTCTGCTAAACCCTCCACGATTTTAGCCTTCTTGGCTCACAGTCTCCTGATTGGCAGCCTAGCTGGTACAACTCCAAAGGTCTCATCCCAATTGTAAATAGAGCGGTGCCAGCAGTGCCTCTTTCCTTTCCATTAGTGAAGAAAAACGTTCTCTAGAAGTCTCCAAACTAAGCTGGGCAGAGGTGGCACACGCCTTTAATCCCAGCACTTGGGAGGCAGAGGCAGGTGGATTTCGGAGTTCGAGGCCAGTCTGGTCTACAGTGTGAGTTCCAGGACAGTCAGGGCTACACAGAGAAACCCTGTCTCAAAAAACCAAAAAAAAAAAAAAAAAAAAAAAAAAAAAAAAAAAAAAAAGTCTCCAAACTATAAGGAGCTTGGGGGTGGAGTGTGGGTGGCTTAGTAAAACTGGAATCCTAGAAACGAGAACAACGGAGAATCAACGGATCTCTCAATTAGCTAGATGATGACTAGGAAAGACAATGAATCACTACTGATGGGAAATGTTCCTGCACGGAAGCAAGTGCTGCTTCCTGCACAGCCGAGCATGATGGGATACGAGCTTGAAGAAGGCACACAGCTGAGGGATGTACGCCCTCTGGGGTCAGACCTTGTGAACTGCTACAGGTAGAACTGCAGCTGACTCCTTGGCTTCATGTTCTATAAACTTTGGACGTAAATTGGAGACTCCTGTTCTGGGTAACTGTGGAGATTTATTGCTGAATAAGGGTAGGGAAGATATGTCTGACCCCAGAGCATTATCTTTGTGTCAAAGGGGAAGATAATGGAGAATAATATTTGCTCCTAACTAGAAGCTATGCATTTAATGTCTTATCAAAAGATATCTGAAGAGTGTGTGTTAAAATAAAAATCTCCCTGTTCAGAACCCTGTTACTCTTTCCTCGTGAATTAATAGTTATTCATATACCTCCTCAGCCTTAATGTTGAAATTAGCATTGTCTATTTGAAAACTGTATCTGGCTTTTAAATTTATGTGGGTCACCTCTGCCCTTTAAATGCTCTAGTTAGCATACAATTTATGTACAGTGGAATGCTTAGATCTTAATATAACAGTCAATATTAGGATTCATATTAAGTACTAATCCAGGTGACCTTATATGTCCATCTCTGTTAGCCCTACCACCTATATGCCAGCAGAAAACATAAATGTGGTTCCTATCCTCAAAGTTTATTTTAGAATTTCATATAAATGGAGTCATTCAGAACATACAGTAATGCTCAAAATTAACCTTTAGGTCCCACCTGCCCAAGGACTAGGTAACTTCCTGGAATGCTGGGAGTTGTGGTTCTTGGAATATAAAAATCTCATGAGAAAGTACTGTGGCCTATAGATTTGTCTTTATAAACCCTTGCAATATATGTCTCAGAGCCACTCAGCTGGGAAGTTCCAGGGAGAGGTCCTGACCAAAGTCCATCTTGTGGTCAGTATTTAATATTTAATAAAG
>JADRCC010557917.1:0-12857 GCA_019843855.1 Hylomyscus alleni | reverse complement strand
AAAAAAAAAAAAAAAAACCCTCACAGATAACAAACAGTCTTTCCAAATAGGATCAGGAAACTGCTCCATAGCCAGATGCCAGGAACCAATCCAAATTGCTATCATCCCGGTATCTGTAATGCCATCTAAATATTATGATCTCTATACTTGCTTTCTCTTTGACCAGACAAAAGATTATTGTAGAAAATGGCCAGACGAATATGGGGTCTGCCCATATTGGTCTTGTCAAATAAATATGCTAGGATCACAGATCAATCATTTCTTCTATCAACACCGCAAGACACTCTTTTTCTACATACAAGACTCGTGGGATTCCAGATGGGAGACAGGAGTTGTTGGTAAGCTCTACCGTAAAAATCAGCCCGGGGCCCCAGTAAGTACCATCCATATTCAGAGAAAATATGTCTCAATTGCCCAACCCCTGGATATCAAAAAAGTAGGGGAGATAATCAAACACTCCTCTGAGGTCCTTATCTCTTTGACATCACCCGTCATAAATGGCACTAACTTGTCATTTTGCCTTTTACTTCAGACCTTGACCTCAGCATACCAACTCCTTAATGTCACCAGACCTGGATGCTTTAAGGAGTGCTCGTTATGTGAACCCCCTGGAACTAACTCACAATTGTCACTTACAGCATCTCCAGTGATACTGCCAAGTAACGTTACCTCACCCTTTGTCAGCTGCCCTGGCTCCAGTGTTGCCATGACTCCATATCTTACCTCTGTCCCTCTCTTTGACATGGCAACTTGTTTTAAGGCCTCTAGGACTCATTAAGTGGGAATGCTGAGCTCCCTAGACTGCAATAGAACCATAACCCTTGATGTATCATCTCTGCCACAATGCCCTACAATCCAAAACACATCTATTCTTTGTGGCACTCAGGCATATCATCGCCTACCTGCTAGCTGGTCAGGAGTTTGCACATTAGTACTTCTTTTCCCTGAACTGGGAGTAATCCAGGGAAACGAGCTCCTGCCAATCCCAGTTGTAGATATGATAGTTGCCCAGCATAAGAGGGCAGTCCAAGTTGTGCCACTCTTGGTTGCTTGGGAATAGCCATAGGTGTTGGTACTGGAGTTGCAGGGATAACAACTTCTTTGATCCAATACAATACATTCACTTCTCAGTTTCAAAGCGATTTTCAAAAAATGTCTGAAACCATGCTTACTATCCAGAAACAGATTGATTCTTTGGTAGCCATGGTGCTTCAGAACAGACGGGGACTAAATATCCTGACAGCTAAAGAAGGTGGTTTTTGCCTGTTCCTCCAAGAAGAATGCTGCTTCCACGTCAACCAATCCGAGATACTCCTGTTACAGGATTACCAGCCGCTGCCCACAGATGAGCCACTGTCCACAGAGGAACCTGATGCAAACGTTTACCAAGTGGATCCTGATGGTGAAAGCCAGCTACCCCCATTGACAACGCCCCTAGACAGCAGGAAGTAGCTTAAGAGACACAACACCCTTGTTCCCTTTTCACCATTGGTTTCCTCTTCCCTTTTTCTTTCCTTCTCTTTATAATATCAAAAAGGGAAGTATGTTAGCATCCAAAGCCTGTGGTGATGCATAGGTGGGTCCACAGACCTGTTGCCAGAGCAACAGCCACCATATTCCCAGAATCCATTGGGCTCACCTCCCACCTTTACCTGTGACTGCTACATCACAACTCCTGTATATATGGGGAACATTCCTCCATCTCTATCTCCCCCTCCTCTCTTTCTGCACTACTGCCCCCCTCTCTCCCTCTCAATTAAACTTCTTACACATGAAACTGTTTGGGCCTATAGTGTGGTATGTTCTGACACGAACTGGTGATCTAACACATCACCAGGTATAATAATGAAGTTAAAAGAGCAACACTCAAAGGAGTTGCAAGCACATGTTGACCAGATCACCAAGATGGCAGCAGTAATGAGAAAAGCTACATTGATGAACACCAGGGTTGCAAGGAACAGTAGCGCATATTTCAGCTTGAACCAGAAAACAAAGGCTTGAGAGAGATCCTTCAGATAACTCGAGAATCCTTTTGGAACCTTCAGAAGGAAGTTGCGTCAGAGAGTACATCTCCGAAAGCCTTAGTGACTAACAGTGACTTGAGTCTGTGGAAGAGCTGAGTGGCTTTCTGCATGGTCACTAGAACAGGCCCAGAAGTGAGTGGATGAATGAACATAAAACCCACCTTCAGTCAGCCTTTCTCCTCTAGTATGACGGACAGGGACACTGACAAAGAGACAGCAGCGGAATGTCATAAACTAGATCTCAATCAGTTAGAAAGGAGCTGAGCCACAGAGTGAACAGTGAGTCTTTGAGGTGCTGCTGAGCACTGTAGTTTCAGAAGTGCTGTTGGCTTCTTGGATGCTACATAGATCACCCTGAATACCCCTGATAAATGTTGGAAAGCCTAAATTATCACAATTTTAAAAGTAAAGTTGGTGTGGTTTTTCTGAGTGGAAGACTTTGTTCTAAGTCTTATCCTTCCTGTTCAGTGTCAGAGTTGCCATAGCTGCATCGGCGCTCACCTGCCCGATTGTTCAGTCCTCATCAAAGGCAGTTCATGGTTAAAACCTGTAGAAATATGTCACTTGCATCACAAACAGGAGGAATATACTTACACCTAGTTCCCATAACTCTTAGCTAGCAGTTATTCATGACTCGCTTGAGTGTATGCGTCTCAGGAGAGAAAGACAGAAAATATACTTTCTAAGAAAGATAGCCATATATAGACACATTTAGTAGGTTAAACTACTTTGAAAGATCATGTTTTGGTTCTCTGTTAACAATGGTCCTCCTCTTTTTGTGTTTAAGGATACAAGATAGTTCACCAGTAGACAACGTTGACATAGTTACTGTAATGAGAAATTTCCAAGTAAATTTTGAATTCCTTTATAGCTATTTAAGAAATTGCTCTTCAAACATATACAAAGTAGATGCAGGTTCCAAAATCAAAGTTCTGGGTCTGAGTCTAAGCCCTATTTAGTTCTTCTAACCTGTGAGGTTTTTCCCTACAACCTGTGACGCAGAAGCTGGCAGTGAAGTGTGGGCCCATAGGCATTGTGCTTTGCACTTTAAAAAAAAGAAAACTTCTTAAGGCCACAGGATACAGAAGTGTGCTTTAATTCCAACTGCAACCTAAACCTTTCTGTAGTGATCAGAATAAAAGAATAAAAGATTGTGAAATACGGCTAAAAATACACTATAGTTGTATGTGAAGTCCATACTGAAATTAACACAGATAAAGTTAGACTTTTCAGTATATCATTTGTTAAGTACATATTAATTTGTCATGTAATTTTATGTGTAATTTCATGTACTGGCAAAATTCAAAGGACTTTTCACTTGAGAACCTTTCATTCTGAAGTTTGAGGTAAGTGAGGTCATAGGTCTGTTAGGAAAGAAAGGCCCAGTCCCCCAGATGTTAAACCGTTCCCAGATGTTAAACTGTTCCTATGCAGAGGCCTTAGTAGTTTATATATAAGTGAATTTATCTTTAAGATTTTTCTATTGGTTTTTGGAAAGTAACCCTAATTTAATGGTACATTCTTTCATGTAGTTTTGTTCCAGGCCAAATTTTTAAAAAGAAAGGCTGCACAGTTGAGATGAGTCAGATCAATGTATTGAGCAGGTCTATTGTAAAACATTATTTGAGAAGTAATTATTTTTATAAAAGATTATTTATCCTTTGCCTTCTTGGATATAATTTTAAGGTTGTGAATATTGAAAGACATTTGCTTTGTTTTTAGCAAATTTTCCATTCCCCTACCTCATCCCCCCCCCCAAATAAACAGGTTTAAGCTTACATATGAGAGTGTGCTGAAGAGGATCCTATTTTGTCAATAAAGATGTGTATTTAAAACTAAAAAAAAAAAAAAAAAGAAAAGAAAAGAAAAGAAAATAGTGACTAACCAATTTGGTGGGTTTTTCTTTTTATTCAAGCAATAAGTATACTTCTAGTCACAATAGCATAAGAATGTCTTCCTTAGTACACATCAGTGACCAAGAAAAACCTCCATTGACACAGCTCTGGTTTGTCCTCCCCTCAAAGCCACCAAGGATCAGAGAACTGCCAAGTCACAGCCTTGCTGGCTCTTGCCCAGTTAGCCCGGATTGCTTCATCTGATCCCCTAACCCTTCACCATTGCTCTTAGAGCCCTCTTTTCTTCTGAGAAGAGCTTTGGTGTAGGGAATAAATCTGATGACACTTAGCATTGTGACCTTGCCCCCTGACACCTGCTCCCTGCACACTACTCATTAGGGCGCTTTCTGCCACAAACTATCATGAAGAAATGCATTCAACAATGCAAAGTCTGAAACAATGTTACTTCTTCAAAGTGAAGATGCTTCAGAGAAATCTTATGCTTTCACTGTCAAAAGGGACCTAAAAGACAGACTGTTCTTCCAAGGGATGTGGGTTCGTTTCTCAGGATCCACTTGGTGGCTTACAACCACCTTTAACTCTAGTTCTGGGGGATCTGTGCTCTCTTCTGGCCTCTGAGGGCACTGCATGTATGTGGTCCACAGTCATACATGAAAACACTCATATGGATAACAACTTTAAATGTAGATAAATAAGTAGGACAAAATTTCTTGTGGAGAGGCATTTTGCTATGAACTATAACTTACTGAAAGCATATTGGACTTTCTAAGTTCATGGGAGAAAGAGTGAATGAATGCTAGAGACATCTGTGAACTTTCCTTTCCCCTAATCAATATGTGTTAGAACACCAACTGGTTGCTCTTCCAGTGGATCTGGGTTCAATTCCCAGCATCCATACTGTTCATAGCTGCATGTAACTCTAGTCCTAAGGGATCTATCCAGTGTCCTCTTCAGACTCCCATAGATACTACAAACACACACACACACACACACACACACACACACACACACACGGTATGCATACACACATGCAAGTAAAACACCCATGCAGATAAAAATTTTTAAATGAGTATTTTAAACTATAAGCAAACAGCCATATAAAAAGATAATCAGGAGAGTTGGAACCTAGACAGATTCACAGATTTAGAAAAAATGACGTGAAGAGATGCCAGAAGAAGATGGCCCATCCACAGCCTATACCACAGGCCTGACCCATCTACATCTAGAAACACAGGCCTGGCCCATCCACAGCCTGGAACACAGGCTGGGCCCATCCACAGCCTACAACACAGGCCTGGCCCATCCACATCTAGAAACACAGGCCTGTCCCATCCACAGCCTACAACACAGGCCTGGCCCATCCACAGCCTACAACACAGGCCTGGCCCATCCACATCTAGAAACACAGGCCTGGCCCATCCACAGCCTGGAACACAGGCCTGGCCCATCCACAGCCTAGAACACAGGCCTGGCCCATCCATAGCCTGGAACACAGGCCTGGAACAGACCCCTCCTACCTCCATCTTTAATATCAATCTCCCAGCTCCAGAACCAAGAGAGAATGAGTTTCCACTGCTCAAGTCACACACACACACACACACACACACACACACACCACCCCTGTGGTTGTTACAGTATCCCTAGATAGTTAATGTAGATTTTGGTACCAAATGTGGGTAATCAAGTTAAACCAGGAAGTCTAGCTGTCAAAGAACTGAGAGCATCCAAGACATACATACTAGCTGGTGTTAGTCAGACAGTGAACAGAGACAAGGAGCCTACATCCCACTAAGCCATTCCCATCTGTGGGACTGCCATCTCCACCAAGGTCCAAAGGCCTCTATGCCCGTAGTCAACTAAACTGAAACAAGAAGTGCACTTGAGAAGAGGCAGCACCACACATCTGGTTGTAATTTTCTTAGTTTGAAACATATAGATCCTAATTGGCTTCAACAACTCCCGTCCTATGACTGAAATGTTCCTATTTGTAATATTCAATGAGAAAAGGTCCCTTTATCAAGTGCTCATTAAGCATCAAATATCTAGCTCAGCTAAGCACTGAGCATCCAGTTAAAGTCTTAACCATTGTGTGTTGGGAGGCATGCTCATGTGTGAGGTATGAGTAGGGGAGTGCATGTATACGTGTGTGCATGTATGTGTAGGCAGAGGCCAGCAGTTGATGTCAAATATCTTCTTCAGTCGCTTTCTGCCTTGTATACCAAGCCTGGCCAGTCCTACAGGAGGGCTGCTACACACACTGCCTTTTACATGAGTGCTGGGGTACAAACTCTGCTCCTTGCCGTGCATAGCCAGCCCTTGGTCCAGTGAGCACTTCCCCTTCTCGGGCATCTCTACTGAGGTTGGGGAAATTCAGCAACATGGGAAAGACCTGTACAACAATGCTCAGAAGGGGAAAGCAGAGATCAGAATTATATCCTATACAGTGCGCATTAGCCACTCACAGCAACTCTAACCACTAGTTTTTAGAAAACTAAAAAATATATCAAATAATGGTGGGTGATGTCTGCACCGTTAGTGGTTTCCAAGTTTCCTAAAATTTCCTTGCCTTTTTTTTTTCAGAGAAAGCTTTTCTACTGTGTCCTAACCAATTATTAAAAATACAGACACTACAAGCATATGAATATCTAATTATTTCTGCATACAAAGCTGCTAATCTATTTGATAAAAATGTATGGTCAGATATAAAGTCACTGTAGGTTCTGGAGTAGAACCCACAAAAACTTGGGCTATCTCCCTGAAGGCAAGACTAAGTACTATCTACCTATAACTTGAGCCAGGATGGTCTTTGGCAGCTGGTTCTGTTTCCATTTGCCACTAGAAATATAACCTCTCCATTTGTGTTCTCCACTGCTTTTTGCTGGGTGGATAAAATGACAACTTATACGAACATCAAGTTGAGGTCCAATTACCAATACTGTGTGAGTGGCTGGAGGTCACGGTTACCTTCACAGAGATCCCTGGAGCCCAGGGGGCATTGCTACACACTCAGCATTCAGCATTCTACTTCCTAATTTCAACTAAGAAAGAAAAAACCCAAAAGAGGCTGCAAGCTTAGAATTAAGTCTATATTTCAACAGCACAGAGAAATAAGTCATGTATATTCCTTGTATATTCCTTGCATTTTGTAAACATTCCAAAAAGAAAACTGTGCAGGTAGCGTGATTCAACTTGAATAACTCCAGTTGTGTGAGATTAGACAGGAAAATAAATTGCATCCTAAAAGAGGGGAAACAAATCCTCAAAGTTCTCTGTGGACTCCTGGCATTTGTGACTTTTAGTTTAGTGAGCATCCAATGTGTTGGGCACAGCAAAGTGAGGAAGGCTATTCTCAGGCCCCCAGGAGAGTGAGTCCACTTCTTCCCATTGGTTGACTGTGGTTTTCTTCTGGGTATGACCTGACCCATAGTGGCTGTTTGAATATGATTAGACCAGGGATTGGCAGTGTTAGTAGGTATGGCCTTGTTGGAGCAAGTGTGTCACTGTGGGAGTGGGCTTTGAGACCCTCCTCCTAGCTGCCTGAGAAATTCAGTTTCCTGGTTCCCTTTGGAACAAGATCTAGAACTCTCAGCTCCTCCAGTGCCATGCCTGCCTGGGTGCTGCCATGTTCCTGCCGGGATGATAATGGACCTCTGAACCTGTAAGTCAGCCCCAATTAAATGCTGTCTTTATAAGTTGCCTTGGCCATGGTGTCCGCTCACAGCAGTGGAGCCCTAGGACCCCCCATCCTTACCCATTCCTCTTGTTCCGACTCCAAGCTGCAGCTTGGCCATGGTGTCCGCTCACAGACAGCAGTGGAGCCCTAGGACTCTCATCCGCTCACAGACAGCAGTGGAGCCCTAGGACCCTCATCTGCTCACAGACAGCAGTGGAGCCCTAGGACCCCCATCCTTACCCACTCCTCTTGTTCCGACTCCAAGCTGCTGCTTGTGAAGAGGAGGCTTATTCTGGTCTATCCAAGACAATGAACTTTTGTTCTTGATACAGGATTTCTATGTGTAGTCCTGGCTGTTCTAGGATTCACTTTGTAGACCAGGCTGGCCTCTGCCTCCCACGTGCTAGGAGTAAAGGTGTATGCCACCGCTGCCTGGCTTGTGAACTTCACTCTTAAAGAGCTCCTAACAGCCTGTGCCACTTGTTGGCACACTTACTACTTTTTTCCCATTTCTGCCTTACATGACGTTTGAGTGATATGTGGGAGGAAATGTTGTGTCTGTGATTCCAGAAGTCAGGCAGCTGAGACAGGAAGATTACAACTGTGTTCAAAGCCAGTGTGAGTTATGTAGCAAGCATATATATTAATTAATCTACCAGTTCTCAAGCATTATTGAATACTTACAATGCTGGCTTGAACATGGTTTGTTCCTGCCAAGACTCTGGTGTGATAGAATTGAGAAGTGGTGGGAACATTCAGAGATATATAGATCATGGCCGTGTGCACATGGGCTACACCGATTGAACACAGTGGGTTTAGTCAATCAATTCATTAATTCATTCATTCATTCATTAAAATGAAGTGTATACATAATGTGTGTGTGCATGTGTGTATAGGGGGCACATGAAGCTAAGGAGATACAATGGGGGATTCTGAGAAAGCTGGTGGGAGGAGAGGGAGGAGTGGATATAATCAAGATACATTGTATCATGTATGAATTTTTCGAAGAATAGAAAAAAATATGTGGGTCATAAAAAGTGGTCAGCAGAGAACAGTGCCGCTGCCTTGGAGCTGTTCCTCTTACCTGACTGGATTCTCAGTCTTGCAGAGCTGGACTGGTTTCTGTAGCAAGAGTTTACGAAGTTCTATCTCTCTTCATATACCTGCTCACTCTTCCGCCATGTTAAGGCACAGCATGCGACCTTCCCCAGAACCTGTATCTAGAGAATGAGGAGGGGAACCAGTGTGATGCATAGGAGGTTGAAAAGGAAGTTAGCAGACATCAAGGCGCTTCAGCTAGACATCCTTCCTCCTAACTCAGCGGCACAATGAACACTGTCAGAACAGAAGCATCATCTATGGCCTTTATCGTGTGTGTCCTCAGAAAGTCTCTTCAGTGGAAATAAAGGTTCCAGACACTCTCATCTGTCAGTTTCCCAGGAGCCCATGCACAAGGCAACTGTACATTCTCACAAGGCACTCATTATCAGAATGGCAGACTGGAAAGAGGGAAGAAAGAGCCTGCACAAATGGACCAAGGAGCCAAACTTGGGGAGCCAGAGCCAGCGAGAAGAAACTGAATTTTCCTTTTGTTTTCCAAATAAAAACTTTACTATTGTATAGTAATTACATAAAATAATGGATTTTGTTGTGATGTTTTTATGCATGGATATAATATACTTTAATCAAGATGCATTTTTCTTTATATATGACATGTGTGGATCCACATGAAATGCCTTACCTGGTTTCTCTTTTTTCACCTAAGTGCTGCATCTACCCAGTACCTCACCAATTGTTCTCCCTGAAGGGGAAATGCACAGGTGAGGAGTTCCAACATGTTGTGAAGTCAGTTCCTTCCCACTCCTCACCACGATCAACATCAACACCAGGCTGCTTAAAGTTCTCGTAACTTCTGCAGGGAAGAAATGGCTTACTGCAGGGAAGAGCCCAAGCTCTGCATGCATGGGTTCTGTTTCCACAACCACCAACCATCGACACAGCAAAGAATGAAATGCCCTGAGGAACATGAGTAAGGTCATCATTACCTCTTGGGGAGAATGATCTACAGACCAGAGATAGAAATGTCACCTCAGAAAGTACCACTGAGAGCCGTAAGGTGACCTATCTTGTGAAGAAGAAGTAGGACAGACAACGTCCTGGTAGCCAAACCACCAGAGTCTGGCAAGCACTCATTCCTTCTCCAAAGACTCCAAACATCTACCCAGCACGAGACAGAAACATCACTGACAGAGATGCCTGTGGATGCCAATACTCTTAGGGCACAGCCACCCCCCAAATGCCATCCAGGGTTTCCAAGTGTCTCATGTAAGTCAGTGACTTCCTCAGTGGGGAATTTTGTTATACTGAAGAGGTTTTCAACCTAAGATGAGGATTTTACAAGAACCTTACAAGACAATTTCCTAAGCCCTTCTAGTTTATCCCTACATGGGAATTTTTTCCTTTATAAAAGGTTCAATGGGTTGTTTTCACCAGCAATCAAAGCAAAAACCCAGAGTATAGTTTCCTGAGTGTTGTTCTTGGATCTCAGCTCAGGTCACAAGAGAACTGTCAGCGATCTTTAATTCCATTTTCCAGGAAAGTTCAGTCCGTGTTCGATGACCAGAGCTCATTAATGACAAGGCAGCCAATCAGTAGAGTGACCTCTGTCACCAGGCAAGATGTGACTCCATCTGGGTCAACAACATGAAGAAATTCGTTATCAACAATTAAACACAAGGAGTTCCAGGAAACAGATATTAGCATTTCTGCCTGTTGTCTGGTTGAAATGAGGGCATGGAACTCATGCTTCTAACAGGTCAAGTCCTCTCTGACCTTTGCTTCAAATGACTGCCCTGATGTATATGGAGAGCTGAAAACTGCATGGCTGAAACCAAAGACTCTACTGGTAACCCCTAAAGGTGGTGGCTTATGCACGGCCAGAAATATAACACTTCTTAGAAACTCCTGGAGAACGCTGGGACAGAGTCCTACTTAGGGTCATCCTGGGGGTCTGAAACCTGAGGCTTCTTGGTCTTCCATAATCATCATCCCAACCGACGTTAACTGGAACCACCATTCCTCCATCTCTGGCACAGTTGTGCCCCGTTTCTTTGAAGCTCATCAAGCCTTTTGTATCAACACTTCCTCCAAGGACCTGGAGGTCAGCCACCCTCCCCTCAACCCCCACAAGAGTCTGTCAAATGGCCATATGTCTCCTCTGCATCTCAGTTGTGCCCTGACCTTGGGGAGGAGGCATGAAGGAGGCTGTCTGATTAACTTCCCACTTATAAGCCAATTACTTTTCTATTGGCACTTGCATTCTGCAATCACTGGCATAAAATCTTTTACGAAACAAAATGTAGTAGATGGGAAATCGACTGGAGTTTTTAAAAGTTTACTTTAAAGGCAGCTGAGACTATGAAGTGTCCTCTCAGAAGGACTTTCTGTCTGTGTAAAGTGTTGGGTCTCAGAACGCAGCTGTGAGGTGTGTGAGGTGCAGGGCCACACTTGGTCAAGATATAGAGAACCCTTTCCCCCTTTCTCTGTTGTGTTTAACTACACTGACACAGGAGCGCTATTTTTTTATCTCCCAGGAGGGAAAGGATGTTCTCCTATACCTGAGACAATGATGCTGAAACCTCCCGGAAGATCAATGAAGTTCTCTGTTCCCCTCAAAGGATCTCTGTATTGCGGCCACACTCTCAAGGCCACCACAACCATGGGAGGCATCCTCTTCAGTCAGTCCCTTAAATGTCACCATTTAAGGGACTTCTCTCTCCTTCCCATTGGATAACAGCTACCCAGTACCCCAGTACCCACCCCCTCTCGTACTTCCTGCCCAGCGCTCCTGTAGACCATATTCGCAAGCTTTTGCCCACCCCTCCTTTCTTCCTTGGTTAAATGCCTTCTTCCTCCACCCCCTGACATGACTGTCTGCTACGTGAAGACACATAGCTTACAAGGGCGTCTATAAGACAGGCTAGCAAAGAACAAGCACTCAGCAAGTGACGAAAGGTGTTTGAAATGTAAAGTCCAAATCAAATTGCTTCATACACTATGAAGAGGTAGTCACTCTTCTCTCCAGGAAGGTAGACAGCAGGGAAGCCATTTTCCAGGGGAGCCTTGAAGAAAACAGGAGAGCTGGACAGACTCAGTCATGAGAATTAGATGTAAATCCCAGAAGCTGGGTTCAGGGACCATGATCTCGTCCATACACCTGAAACTCTAGACATGAATGGGAGAAACACTCCCTTGGTTACCAGCTACTTCCGAGTCATCAGGAAGACATGCCCAGAGCCTGCTGCGTGAACAAGCTGGGGCTCTGCATGGGGCTCTGCATTCAGAAGGTCCCACACCTGGTCTAGTCTCACATCCTGCTGCCACTGTCTGGAAATTTTTAATAATTTTTTCCTTGAATTTGTGTTTTTGTAGGTCCATTGAGGTGGCGGCACATGCATACATGCAGAAGAGCTATATTAAATGAGGAGGACTGGATGTAGTCTAGAGTATCAGTACCAACATGTTTCCATGCTTGTTTAAGACAAGGTCACACGTAGCCCAGGCTGGACTCAGTCTCACCACATAGCTGAGGATGACCTTGAACTTGCCATCCTTTTGTCTCTACCTCCTTGGTGCTGATGTTACAGGATGCTCTGTGGGATGCCTCAGAGTAGCAGGGCAGCCAGTGTGCTCCGTAAAGGGCTCTACCAACAGAGTCGGAGCATATGCTTCTCTATTAAAAGTTAGCATACCAAGTAAGGTTTCAACATGGCATCACACACGTGTGGCATAGTTCACTCTTCCTCTTCCTCCCTGTGGTGCCTTTACAATGAACAGCCTCATGCTATAGAGCTGGTCCTGGATGAATGACTTCCATGTTCTTCCCAAAGGCTGATGGGAACTTCCTAAGACAGAGGAAAGTCCATTCTGTCTCGTGGTTCTGTTCTCTCAACTTGACAGAGATGTGGATGTCTTCAGGATGAGCAACGAACACTCTGACTCAATTAAATCTGGAATTAGGGAGAGTAACGGAGGCCACGAGTTGCTTCAGTGGAGGAAAGAAATTACTTTATAAAAGTAATTTCTGGAAACATTAATGAGAGAAGCTGGGAAACTGTTTTGTTATTCAGAAACAATTTCAGCTTCTGCCTGAGCCCTAGCTCGTGCTGGGATCCTTCATTCTCTCTCCAAAATCTTTCCCTGGCCATGTGGTCTCCATACAGCTGTATGTCACTGTGGACCCACAAAGACTAGACTACTCATGTGCACACAGTAGGTCAATTTGAAAGTGGACCTTACCCGGCT
>JADRCC010557916.1:0-11618 GCA_019843855.1 Hylomyscus alleni | reverse complement strand
CACAGTGACTGTGGGTGGAGAACGGCCGTGGGTTTTCATGGAAGGACGGAGGGTTTGGCGAGGCAGCACTGCTCACCTGAATAGGAAATAAAACAGCTCAGAGAAGCCTCAGCAGCATGCACTGGGCGTGAAAGGACACCAAGCAAAGTCCAGAGAGTGAATCCAGTCCTGGAAGCCCGTCGTGGCACCTGGGTTCCACAGTCCCGCAAAAAAAAAAAAAAAAAAGCTGAAGTCCCCTGGAAGGAACATCTTTAGCTGGAAGACAGAGACACTTGATGACATGTACCTTCCTGGTGAAGTGTGAGGGCTGACACAGGATGGGTGGAAGGCTTGCGGAAGGCTTGCACAAGCTAGAAAGGGCACGGAAGACATGAATTATTAGCATGCGACCCAGGGAGTCCTGTGGAACCCTGCTTCATACTTAGAATATGGAACCTAGAAAGAATCATAGCTGACAAAGAGTGTAAACGTCCTCTAGGCCAGCAGACACCCCAATGCAGAAGTCTTTTCTCGAGCACTGTTAGACGACTTCTCAGTCTTATGTAGGGGTAAAGGGAGACCCACGATCTTTAAATGGCTGTTGCTTTAGGGCTATGCCTTAGTTATTTTTTGTTGTTGCGATAAAACACTGTGACCAAAGTGACTTATGGAAGAGTTGACTTTGGTTTCAGGTTCCGGAATGAGTGCCCCCTAATGGTGGACGAGAGGCATGGCAGCAGACAGTTGGAGTAAGTTGAGACCACATCCTCAACTGCCAACAGGAATCAGGGAACTAACTGAGCGGGAACGAGGCTATGAACTCTTAAATCTTGCCTGCAGTGACCTGCTCCCCATGGCAAAATTCTATATCTAAAAAGTCCATAACCTTCCCAAAAAGTGCCGCCAAATGGGGACCAAGTCTTAAACATGTGAGCCTTGGGAGACATTGTTCATTCAAACCATTACAGATAGACTTGTTTCTATAGAAATGTCTGCTTAAAAAAAAAAGGCCCCACCTCAGAGGCACTAAAAACATACAAGCTATTTCAACCTTTCCACTAGCAATGCAAACTTGGACCCACAAATAGAAAATATAACTTCAGATATATCTTCATTTTCAAATACATAAAAATATATCACATATATGCATATGAGTATTGATAATGAGGCCAGTAAGATTTAATTAAACGTAAGCACAATACAGTTGAAAAGGGCTGTTATTGGTCGGCTAAGAAGAACAGTATTTGGTAAGATACTGTGAGCTCTTGTAACAGAAAACTTGCAGAACTTTAACTATGAAAAGTTTATTTCTCATTAACTAGAAGACCAAAGTGGGTTTTCTGGAGGTTTTTTCTTCTAAGCAGTGACCGGGACCCAGCTTTCTTCATTGCGCAGCTGCAGTGCACTTATCAGCAATTGTCATGGCCACTGTGCTCACGCGTGTTGAGCCCACTGGTGAAGAAACTCGGGATCTTGTGTAGGAGGTTTGCATTGCTCAGGTCTGGATGCAGGGTACGTCGTTTATATGCATTCTCACATGGAGCTGCAGTGAACCTATGAAATAAAGTGCAGCTGAGCTGGGCATGGTGCCCCCCCCCCCCACACACACACACTATTTCTCTCTGTAGCCCTGGATGCCCTGGAACTTGCTCTGTAGATGAAGCTGGCCTCAAACTCAGAGATCGGCCTGCCTCTGCCTCTTGAGAGCTGGGATTAATCTCCTGCCCAGGAGGGGCGTACCTCTGATCCCAGCACCCAGAAAGCAGAATCAGGTGGATCTCTGTGAGTTGGAGGCTAGCAGTTTGGGTGCAGATACATATCTTTATTGCCTTCTTAAATCTCAACAACAACAACAACAACAAGAATACACGTTGGGGCTGGGGATATAGCTGAATGACAGATGCTTGCCTAGCATTCAGAAGGCCCTAGGTTGAGTCTCCAGTACAGAAACAGAAGGAGCTGGGTAGATGGTAGAGCAGTTAAGAGCACTTACTTCAACTACACATAAGTGTTGCTCCAGGGGGATCTGACACCCTTTGACTTCTGCAGGCAGCAGCATGCACATGGTATAGAGAAACTCGAAGGCACACATACATATGAATAAATAAAAATAGTTCTTAAAACTGAAACAAATAAAAACATGTTGTACATATGAACTATATATATTTTTGAGTTATTGAGTTATTAACCAAAGTTTTAAAAACTGTTTGTTCCTACACTAAAGTGCTGGAACAAAACATTGAGAATCAGGTCTTGGCTGGCTGATTTCACTCACCACCTTAGCTAGTAACCACTTTTTTTTGGCATATGAACCATGTATAATTTTATAAGACTCATGTAAGAAGAATACAAAGTTATTGAACTAAATATTTATGTAGAATGAACAAAACATACATTTTTAAACAAGACAAATACCCTCAAAACATATTCTAAGATAATAACCTTTTTAATACATAGCTTTAGTATGCTCCCTCCTATAAATTTACAGTCTTATTTCCCATAGATAACAGAAAGAAGAAACAGCTTTCTAATGTGGCTTATCAAAATGTTTTTCTTGCAGGAAGTGGACACATGCCTCCACATCCTTAACCCAGAAGCTATCTCCAGTTGATAGCCACTTGCAAATGAAAAGTTAATTTTCTCCAAGGGCATCTCACTGGGGAAACAAATCACTCTTAAGGACAGGCCACATGCCCAGAAGGAGACGGCCAACAGGAAACAAACTCAATGGTATCTTTGGAGGTTGCTTGTCTCATGATGTGAAGTCAGGGTGTGCCGGTTGTTCCAAGCTTACGTGTCTTTTGTCAATGGTATCTTTGAAGGTTCCTTGTCTCATGATGTGAAGTCAGGGTGTGCTGGTTGTTCCGACCTTACGTGTCTTTTGTCAGTATGTTGTTGCTTTCAGTTTTGGGTCTTTACGGGGTTCCAGTGTGTACAAATGTGTGTGCTTCTGCGTCAAGATGTATTTTTTGTGCTTTTTTTTTTTTTTGGCTCTTTTTCCTGCTTGGTTGTTTTGTCATAGTATGATTTGTTTTTGATCTGTCTTATTTTGTTTTATTATAATTTCTTAGATGCCTGTTTTCTTCTTTTAAAAAAATTAGATATTTTCTTTATTTACATTTCAAATGTTATCCCCTTTCTTCATTTTCCCTCTAAAAACCCTCTATCCCATTCCCCCTCCTCCTGCTCACCAACCCGTCCACTCCCACTTCCCTGTCCTGGCATCCCCCTACACTGGGACACCCAACCTTCACAGGACCAAGGGCCTCTCCTCTCATTGATGTCCAACAAGGCCTTTCTCTGCTACATATGTGACTGGAGCCATGGGTCCCTACCAATGGACTGAGCACAGGGTCCCCAATGGAGGAGCTAGAGAAAGGACCAAAGGAGCTGAAGGGGTTTGCAGCCCCATAGGAAGAACAACAGTATGAACCAGCCAGTACCCCCAGAGCTCCCAGGGAATAGCCACTAACCAAAGATGCCTGTTTTCTAAGGAGATACTGAAAGGGTGCTGGTCTGGATAAGAGAGGTGAGCTGGAGAGACTGGGAGGCGTAGGGGGAGGGGAACCGTAATCAGAATATATTGTATGAAAAACTCTTTTTTCAATAAAAGAAATTTTTTGTGTGATTGATAGTTTTGAAATTTTTTAGATTTGTGGCTTGCAAGTGGCATTAACAGGTAACTGTATAAGGCTATTTTGGAATTTGGAAATCCTTCTTTGGAGTTCCTTATATGTAAGCTACATCGCAAGTGATGTTTTTCAGTGATTGGTATCTGATCTTTAACTGATAGCACTCTTCAGTTGCTTTCTAAGTGCCCTAACTAAAGAAGCACCATTTTAAGCTAGGCATCCATCTTGGTACCCACCAGCCATTTCATTTGTCTGATTCCAGTCCCTGGAAGATAAGTTCTCAGTGACCCCACCCGAAAATATACAACCATGACTATCTGCTTGTTACGATATAACTAACTGCTTGTTTGATAACCAAAGCTTGTGTTGAGTCGCCTTAACACTTAAACTTGGCAGAACAGGCCAGTTTTTGCTTGCTTGCACAGATATTGAAAGTCTTCTTGAGGGTTTCCATTAAAAAAAGAAAACAAAAAACGTCTTCCCTATATCCTTCCTTGATGGAAATCTCAAATTTGGCTCCAAGATTGTTCATCCTGTTACAGCTAATAAATCTTCTAATTATAACTGTCTATGATCTTTCCCCAGGAACTCCACACAAACTCCTTAACAGTAAAGGTGCATTACTGTATACCTCATGGCCTCTCTCAGGGCCCCCAAAACTTAAACTTCCTCAATTTCATAGTAAATCCTCCTTTGTAGTCACAACCTGTAAAGGTCCAGCTGATCGCTAGCTGACTCTTCTGAATGAAACACCCTTTTCTGAGTTTCTGGGACTCAGGGCATTGCCTGCTCTGCTGGATCCTCCATTGATGTGCTCGCCTCACCTGTGAGGGCAGAGCATGTCTGAACCCCTCACAGTGCTATGGAGGCCACCGCAGTTTTCTTAATACTTGATTCGGATGTAGCCTCAATTTCTGCATCACTGCCCTCCACTGAAGGTTAGTTGAATTTCAGCAGCAGACTTAGTTTCAAACTTCCACTTTCCCAGGAGCACTGGTGCATCAGGCTTTTCAGGCTGATCACAGCATATGACGACAGAAGAAGGTGGAAGTGCCTTAGGTAAACAATAGATGCTCTTTTGTCCCTAAAGGTTGGGCCTGGGTTGGACTTGGAATGAAAACATTTCTGATGCCTTTGTGAACAACAATGAGGGCTGTTCTGAGCACAGGACGGGCTCCAGTCCAAATCCTATAGAACACCTGTGTAGTGAACATGAGTAAGATAATGGAGAAACAGTGAAGACTAGGGAGATGAAGAGAAACCTTACAGTGGGGTACTGGAAGAATAGCTCAATGGGTAAAATGCTTTTGTAAAAACAAAAGGCCATGTTCTGGGGAGCCCAGATGTGCATGGTAGAGTATGTCTGCAACCCCAGCACTGGGGAGAGATAGGGGGAGACAGAGACTGGCCAACCTCAGGAACTCAATGGCCAGCCAGTCTAACTGAAATGAGAATGCTCCAGAATCAGTACTAGACCTTTCTTTAAAAACAAAACACAGGGGCTGGAGAGATGGCTCAGAAGTTAAGAGCAGTAGCTGCTCTTCCGAGGACCTGGGTTCAATTCCCAGCACCCACATGGCATCTCACAACTGTCTTGTAAATCCAGTTGCAGAGGACTGGACACCTTCACACAGACACACTTGCAGATAAAAGACCAATGCACATAATATAAATAAATAAATAAGAAGACCCTAAAAACTAACCAAATAACCAAACAAAAAACCCACAAACAACAGCAACAAACCCAAACAACAACAACGAAATAAAATGGAGAACCAGAGGAAGGTATTTGGCTTCAACTTCTGGCCTCCAGACTCACACATATAAATAAATATAACGCACAGACACAGGAAAGATTTGAACAACAGTGGATAAAGTAAGGTATGTAAGGACTATTAGAAATGAGTACTGTTTGAAGACTATATTTGGGTCAAATAAATGAATGTATGCATTAAGAAAAAAAATCACATAATGACGACATCTTATGATGTATTCTGTCCATTTTAAGGTAGGTGTTTTCAGATTGCCAAAGTGGCTACCTTAGTTGGGATTTCATTGTTGTGAAGAGACACCGTGACCAAGTCAACTCTCATAAAAGACAACATCATTCGAGGTTGGCTTACAGTCTCAGAGGCTAAGTTTATTATCATCATGCTGGGAAGCATGGTAGTGTTCAGGCAGACGTGGTGCCGGAGAACAGCTGAACGTTCTGCATCTTGATCCAAAAGCAGGCAGGAGGAGACTGGATTTATTCCACACTGGGCATAACTTGAATATTTAAGACCTCAAACCCCCACCTCCACAGTGACAAACTTCCTTTATTTAACAAGCTCACACCTCCTAATAGTGCCCCTCCCTATGGGCCAAGCATTCAAACACGAGTCTATGGGGGCCAAACCTATTCAAACTACCACAGTGGCCAATATAAGAAAGAAAGCAGTTATCAAGCCTGAAAAAGAAGACTGTGTGAGTGAAAGAACTCAGGGGCTAATTGCAAATCTCCAAATTATAAATGAAAATACCACCATCATTCCCTGAAACCAATAAGAAATAAAATGATATTAAAAAAATCTGATGTTTGTGTAATCACCACCATCTGCAAATCAAATATGTAGAACTTAGTGATTTGGTAAACTTTTTCTGACATCTTGGGAAAATGTAAATGCTATATTTTTTTATAGCAGGACTGCAATTAAAGTATGTAATTTCAAAGAACTTAATATTGTTTATTTTATTGGAGAGTGGAGACAAGTCTCTCCTCCCAGAGTCATTTGATGTAAAAATCAATGTCATTGTCTGTGTCTCACACTATTAAGAGCATGGTTTTTAGCTTGTGTCACCCTTTGCCTATGGGAGAACATTTTAATATCACTTTTAGGTAAAGGACAGACAGGAACAGATCGATCTTCAAAAACAATTCATGGGAACAAATTGCACATTCTAAATCATTCATAGGCAGGGCACTGTAAAAACAGAGACTTGGAATAAGCCCTCTTCATTCCAGTCTGAGTATAGATAGTGTCTGGCATTTACAGGGAAACCTGGAAAAGTATTTTCAGTTCTCAGGTACTAAGTATGGTGTGATGGTGAATGTCAGGACGCCAGTCTGCAGTCAGGAGACAGAGGCAGGAGGATCACCATAAGTTTGAGGTCAACCTTGCCTACCAAACAAGGTCCTGGCTAGCCAGGGCCACAAATAGAGAGCAAGTTTAAAAACAAAACAAACGTTTCTCAGGTACCAGCAACAGAGCTTTCCTCTCCTACTTTGTCCGTTTTGGCCACTTTCACCCCATCAGTAAAAGATTATCCCGCAAAGGATTGAAAGCTTATCAGAAGTGAGAGACTTAAGTCTTCTGACCTAGTAATTTTCCCTCCTCACCTGTGTAACCCAGCCATCCCTACTAGAGGGCTGGGAAGTTGAGGATTTGCTCGGCAGATAAAAAATGATGACACACTAGCACTGAGTCAGAGAGGTACAAGGACCCAAGCCAGCCCGGAGGTGGGGACGACCCAAGTCAAAGCATCACTCAGCAAAGGTGACCTTGTCACGTTGGCTTTCTGAAAGTGAATCAGAAGGTATCCTGTTGCTGTCACCTTCTGAACTGTGCCTTCTCTGAAACTACTTTGTCCCAGGGCTTTGGTTCTCTGTGATTCTCAGTACTGAGTACTCTCTACCTGCCTTTCTTTCAAGCCAGGATGAAAAAGCTGGTGGAAGTTTTTCTTGATCTCCTCTCTATTTAAGCAGTCAGACTGAAAGGCTGTTTCAGCCCAGAACTTGCAGGGACTTTTCATTTATGTGGTCTGCGTCTCTATTCACTTTTCCTTAATACCCGTTTCCACTTGGTATTATCTTCATTAGTGTGTTAACTATCCTTGGCAGCATAGGGGTGACAGCTGATCCCAGTTCAAGGGGTTGTACTTGGCTTTGGCTGGGGTGGAAAAACCCCTCAAGCCTTTATATTTGGCTGAATAGACATTTGTTGGAACATTACTATTGTTTTTCAAAGAAAATGGGAGATCTTTGTGCACTGACAGCGGGTGGGAGCGAATCCAACAGAGATGAGAACAGAGGGGTGGGCATGTGAGTCCGGGGCGGTGAAGGCTGAACGAAGGTCATCAAGTCACAGAAGTAACATGTTGAAAGGGCTGACGTTGCCAGACCATACCAACAAGAAAGCTCAGCCTTATTTTTAGGCATTAATATAAATAACTTCTGTCTTATATTTGTGTCCGTTTTCCCACTCCTGCTGAGACCAGCAGATGGATAGAGTTAGGCCTGCTCTTTCTTTCTTTTTCTATTTCTGATCCCTTCTATCCCTGTAGTCTCTCTCTTTCTCCTCAACTTTGCTAGCTTTTCTGATCCAGCTCTTTCAAGATGGCTTTTGGGATGTCTACTGGGCCTTCAGGGAAAAGTCATATATCCAAACCCAACAAATGGTGAAAAGTGTGGATCGTTCTTCATGTCTACAGATGCCATCACCATGGGACTTGCTCCAGCCTCTGACCTTAGTAATTCTCTACGTAAGGACAGCTCCCCCCCCATTCTTAATGACTCACATCATACGATTCTAAAGTCAAGACCTGGACATGAGACTCTTTTGTAAAGCTACATGATGTCATTCATGCTCTGAGCTCACAGGGACCTGATGTCCAGGTCTTTCATCTGAGAAGCATCCTAGCTGGAGATAAAGACAGTGCATTCCTCATGGCCTTTGGGAGCCCTCTCCTGGGGACTGACTAGCAGCCACACTAAATCTTCTTGGCCTGCCTCACAGCTCCATCTTTCTACGTCTTCATAACGTCCAGTCTTCTGTCCTGTGGAGTCACCATGTCTGAGCAGAGCAATCCAGTTCACTCATCTAACACACTGGCAAGATCTTCCCACAGCTGCCCACAAGACTAAGAGGAAAAATGGAATTGTCTCCATCCTGAACTTTCAAGGCACCTTGTGGGGACTTCTTGAAGCCACTGTGGTGGCTGTGGAAGATGGATTAACATGACTCTACCAAGGCCAAGATGACAAAATAGTGCGTGGCTTACACAGCAACAAAGTAGTCCTCCTACTTCTGAAAGCTGAAAGCCCAAGACTAAAGTGTGAGGGGGAGTAGCAAGGCTTTCTGTACCTCCATTGCACTGTGTCTTAAGTGGTCGGCTTCTGTGCCTGTGCACTCCTGGGGTTTATCTGCAGGCCCAAATACTGTCTTCTGAATAAAGACAGATTGGACTATGACCCCCTTAAAGGCTTCACTCTACCTTAATCACTGTTAAAATGGTGGCCTCCAAGTTCAGCCACCGTCTGAGGCATCTAGGCTGAGAGATTCTGCATCCAGTTATAAGGGATGCACATCTGTCTATGATGAGAGGAAATGGCTGCCCCTGAGCTCAGCTGCCTGCCTGGCAGACGCTTCCTAGAGAATGCTTGCTCATTCCAGCATCTGTTCACCATCGGGTGTAGGTGTATAAAAACACAGCTCCCGTGGTAGGGGCCCCTGGAACCCCACAGGGGTCAGAGAGGTGAATAGTAAAATTCAAGGTCTGGTGCTAATTCAGGACTTGGAAGGTCCCCCACTCTGTGAGAGTTCAGAGTCACACTGATTCTCTTTTCCAAACAGTAAATCAGTCTCTCAGGGTTGCAAGTCACTCTCCATCACCAGAGAAGACTAAGGTTTCATTCTTTAAATTACATAACAAGGACTTTACAAGTCCCCTAGCTTTAACCCTATATTACTTAATTAGAAACAGTTAGCGACTTCTGTGCCTATCCTAGTCAAATTGAGCAGAAAATTGAGTAATCACTTGTTTGCTTAAATTACACAAACAATTATCTTAACAGTCTGCTTTGTTTAGCTCTTGTGGATTCGATTCCTGTCTGGCTTCAATAGTATGTCCATTTAGGTTCAAAACATTTAAAGAGGCTATTTTGATGCAGTGTTGTTGATTTAGCTTCTTTTGCTGTCAAAAGCACTGACATATTTCAAAAGACAATTAGTAAAAACTATTCTATTAAACTTATAGCTTTAAAAAATTATGTTAGGGGGGCTGGGGAAATGGCTCAGCAGTTAAGAACACTGGCTGCTCTTCCAGAGGACCCAGGTTCAATTCCTAGCACCCATATGACAACTCACAAATGCCTGTAACTCAACTTCCAAGGGATCCTAAACCCCCACACAGACAAAACATGCAGATAAAACACTACTGCACATGAAATAAATAAATCATTTAAAATGTTATCCTGGGGCCAATAAGATGGCTTAGCAGGTAAAGGTGCCTACAGTCAAGCTCAATGCTTTGAGCTCAAGGCTCAAAATTCACAGGACAGGAAGGACCCAACCCCTATAAACTGTGTCATGTGGCACTTGTGGGCACACGCATACATGCACAACATATACACACAAAATAAAAAAATGTGAAAATTAAAATTATGTTATATATAGACTAGTTATTTTTATCCTTATTCTCATATTCTCCTCAGTTATAAAGCAAATCTTGCCTTTAAAAAATAGCAAGAAATATTGTAAGATTTTTGAACATCAAAACTTAGGAAGGAGACAGCCAGGTTGTAGGAGAAAATCCCAAAGGAGTAAAGCTCCCCAATGATAATGCTTTTTATTCCTATCACACTCATCAGTGTGAATTTTGGGGGACAGCTCTGGTGGGGTTTGTGGGATATTGCTGGGTAATACGATTGCCTAATCCTGATACAGTAGAAAATTTAGAATATTTCTATAATTAAATATGCATTTCCAGAAGATATGGTCCAATAATGTGTGTAATAAGTATGGAACGCTATCAGATCCAAAGCCCAGCCTTGCACTGGGGAGTCCCCGACCTTGTGTGGTGGACTCCCAGCCTTGCACTGGGGAGCCCCCCGACCTTCTGTGGTGGACTCCCAGTCTTGCACTGGGGAGCTCCCCGACCTTGTGTGGTGGACTCCCAGTCTCTTGGGTCTCTTCTGCTGTAGACTCCTCTGATTCAGTGTCCTCTAGACACCCTGTCTCCCCGTGACTCAGATGTCACTCACTGTCTATTTGTCTTTGTACTCGATACAATTTAGAAGAAACTCACTTCTCACCCCCCTCCCAGGTGATTAGGGAGTAAACGGGGTTGCTCAGTTTCTTGACAGCTAGAGATGCCCTGTTTCCATTGAGTTTCTTCTCAGAGTTGTAGCCTCTGATGTTGCTCTGAAAACTCAAGTGCACCAACGCACAACAATAGTCTATGTTATTAATGGTGCATCACTTTGCAGGAAAGTTAATTTATATAATGGTAGTGTGAAATATAGAATTACTTCAGAGGTAAAATAAGAGTTAACACATTTTAAGGTTGGATGAAGAACTGCCGCCAATGTTACTTTGTAGCTGTCACTCAGAGAACAGCGTTTGATGACACAGGACACACTCAGACATGTATGTACTCAGTGTCCACCTGCCTAGCTGTTCTGGTACCTTGCAGAGGATGAAGCCATAGCCAGTCATCCTAGCTCCTTCTTATGGTGACCAACCAGTATTGCTCAGGCTTAATGAAGACTTCAATTTAATCATTAAAATGCAAAGTGAAGCTGTTCACCAAAGACTCCCCTGACAAGTGTGAATAACCAGAATGAAATGCTGCTTATTAATAAATTTTGGATTGTGTGTAATCCATAGTTTTAATCAACATATACTACTCAACACATATTTATGGGATAAAATGTAACTTGACAAATGCTTACAATTCGTGATAATCAAATCGGTAATTATCATTTCCAACTCCTTAGAAATAATGGTTTCTTTGTGTGTGGTCTGATCAAAAGTTTTTTAAACAAGGAAACAATGAAAAGAGCCCCTTTTACTTTTTGAAAGGCAAACACATTTTTCCCTAAATTCATGGGTCAATATAGATTTCTGTTCTTTCTGTTTTTATTTTCTTCTCTCTTGGTTGATCTGTACATTTGTGTGTCTGTCTTTTCACAATTACTAAATAAACTTCAGGTCTATTTCTCCTACACACACACTGGTGTCTTCACAA
>JADRCC010557914.1:0-17865 GCA_019843855.1 Hylomyscus alleni | reverse complement strand
TAGGAAAGAGGTGAATGTGCTTTTAGCATGATGCAAAATTGCAAACAAGTCTTGATCTTGGAAATTATCCCCTGGAAATTATTCATATATATCACATTCTGAATATTTTAGGAAATGAATCATATCACATGATTAAAATAATCTCTGTATTTTAATTCTTGGAGTCCTGGTAGGAATGAAACTAACCTCCCCATCTGTAAACAGGAATTGCAGGAGAGAAGGAAGGCAGTGTAAAAAGGAATAATAAAAATTCAAAACATTAACTCTTCACACACACACATACACACACACACACACACACACACAAACATACACATACCCTTACATACCTGCTGACACTCCCCAAATACCAAATATCTAAGGTTACATAATATAAATCTGCATTATGGAGTGTTATTTAGAAAAGATGAGCTGTCAGGGTAATATTCTCAAGTTGCTGACTAATTTCCATGGAGAAGATCTGTATTTGCTGATATTTCATCCTTCGTCTCTCATACTGACATAGATTCACGGCAGAGCTTGAAGAAGTTGGGAATCACTCATTCTCTTCCTGGAGTTGCAGACACAGATGAAGGGATGTGCTAATGCTCATTGCAGATTTGGAAACACTCTGGAATCCAGGAGTCCTTCAATTACACTGTCGATGGTGTCATAGTTGGCTCATTGGCTGCTTTTAGGTCCATGTGCAGAAATAGTCTTTTCCTTTCTTTCCAGATGCTTCAAATTTATGAGCAGAGACAAACTTACAGTCTCAAGTATGAAAAAAAAAAAACCATTATTGAGCATCCTCTGGTCATTTGAGTAAATGTATTTGTGGGTCAAGGGGGTAAGGGTAGAAGGAGGAAGACTGATCTCACCAGTGAGATACACTGCCAGTCAGCTAGTCAAGAGAAGGAATAAAAAGAGAGGCGGGAATCTTCCAGAGTTTGTTTATAATATGTACTTATATAACCTGACAGACTCACTTTGCAAAATTGAATTAATAAATCATCTACAGTACTGGATGGAATAGTTAATACACTTTTTGTGCCCCAGCAGAGAGGAAAATGGCCCTGCTTTCCATAGCTTTATGACACATTAAGCCTAAATAGAATTAATGATTGAACTGTTGAATCATATTTAGTGGGAAGAACTCTACATGAAGGCTGGGTGAGCTGCAGAAATACATAAGAGACTTCTTATATTATTAGAAATAGTTTCTTACTGTCTCAAGGAACTTTTTCTAGTTGTTCAAATAGCATTACTCAGTGGCAAAACTATGAGTCTTTATATGTATGAATTTGCTATTTTTTATATATATATATATCTAAACTATTAGTAAAAACCACACATATTTTATTGCTACAATTGTATATTATTACACTATCTATTAATGCCTTGAATATTTTAAACCCATACCTGTTGTATGAGAGGATAAAGAGTGGAGTGAGGTGATCTCTAAACAAAGAGAAGAGAAGGAAAGACTCAAACAGAAAAGGAGAATGAGCACAACCTCCAGGGCCCTTCTGCTGACCACTTGGAAGAACAAGTCACTGTTCATCTTTAGACTTATATCTCAAAGAGTAGAAACTAGCAACTCAGGCTTTCTCCCCTGTTGCTAGAACAGCTAATTATTGAAATGTTAAGGGCATTACACCAAATGAATAATTTGATCATAGTTTTAATGAAATACCTGATAACATTTTCAAGTTAACTAAACATGATCATTTCTCTCCAATAATGTTGGGACACCTCTTTTCTCAGTATACATTCTGTTTCAGAAAATCCCATTTCTGTGATCAAAATATGTTTTCTTCTATCTGAGAACATGAAGACTGATCACAGAGTTTATTCTGTTTATTCCTCTGAGTGGGTTAGTAAATGACCCCAACACCAAAGTGCTTTCAGTTTTCTTTCACAATGCACTGAGTTTGCAAAGACTTATGTGGACTCCACTCTTTACCAGTGTCCAGATGCTTCTCCAGTGCCTAGAAGAGTACATTGCAAGCAAGCACACACAGTCCAGACACAGATGTCCCCCACATCATTAGATTTTTTTAAACTGTCAAGATTTCACTTTCTTTTAAATTAATATATTGGAAAGTATCCAAAGAAGAAAATGGAGGGAAGTAGATATGGGAGTTATGGAAATATTTTAACATTTATTAAATACCATTTGACTAAAGATCCATTAAAAACAAACAAATATAAGTTGAAAAGCAAGAAAGAGGAGACAACCTCCAGGGGTCCCAAACTTACGCACTTCTCTCTACTCATAATGATGATGTCACTTTCATGGTTTGAGTTGAAATCATCCCCACAGACTCATGTATGGAACACTTAGTATTCAGCTGGTCCTATGATTTTAGGCATTGATAGAATCATTAGGAGGTGTGGCTTCACAGAGGAAGTAGGTCATGGAGGGATCCTTTGTTAGTGGTTCCTTTCCTTTCTTTCTCTGCCTTCTCTATGCTCCGAAGAGTCCCCTCCTCTACATACTCCCACCAATAATAATGTGCCTCAAATGTGTGGGCCCTAGTTACCATTGATTAGACTCAGTGGAAACCTAAGCAAATGAATCACTCCCCACTCATGCATATTTTTAAATATTCTCACAGGCATTTTGATCACAGATACACAAAAGTAACTTATAAAATAACATTATTTATCTCTTTGTATGAGAAATGTTTTTCTAGTTCCTCCTGAATATTAATTACCAGTAGTGATATTTAGAACATCAGGACATGAAATCTAGGGAGAAAAGAGAACTTTATAAGTCCTTAGATCACCCCAGATAACTGCTGTAGAGTCTGGTTAGAGAAAGAAGGCAGAGTAACAAAGTACAGACTCTAATTCCATAAACCTGAAGCTAGGTATACAAACCCTTAGTATGTGTTAAATTTCTCTTTTGGAAACTCAGAAAATATAAGTAGAAACATCAAAGATGATCTTAATACCTCTAGCTTCACTTGAGTGCTAACCTGGTCCTTATGGGAGCTAACCAGGTCCTTATGTAGCATTTCATAGGTATTATATATTTCAAAATGAACAGAAGGAGATCTATGGTTTCTGTTGCAAGCTAAAACAATGATCACAATAACACAGCAAACACAACCTTTTGTCCTCTTTCTATATCCCAAAGTAGTTACTGAATACACTGGATTAATTAGATTTTTCCAGCCAGTGGCCCATAGGGAGTAATGTTTCAGTCCATCATCTAGTCTTTTCCCAGAGTTGGGTATGATGCCATTGCTAAGTTAATTAATCCCACTGAGATTTCTCTCCAAATGAGGTTTTTGCCTTATTGTTGACAACTTAAATTGATAGTGACATGGAAAGCTCTTCCAATCCCCAACTTATCACTTCAGAGCAATAACAGATTATAAATCAATCAATTTTTGACATAATAATCAAGTAGATGTATAAGAAGGAAAAAGACACAGACTTGTGATTTATTAGATTTTAATGTTTTGTTTTCTATTACTTGGATCTCAAGATAGTAATTGATTTAGTTTTCTTAACTCAGGACCCTAAAATCTGTGGTTTATACATCCCTGTCAACAAATAGGCTGAGTGAGAGAGCTAACACTAGCTTGCTCATGTGATATATAGGAGATGAAGCTAGTGCAATAGAAAGTCATTAAAAAGTAGATATAAACTACGACAGATATGTTTTCTTTCAAGACCTAAAGGGGTTTTAGTATTTATGATTTCACAAAATTTCAGGCATCATTTATGTAAGTGGAATGGTACCCAACAGCCTACAAGATATCTGTTTATGAAAAAAATGATGCAGGAATCTAGAAGAAAAGGGGTGTGCTGATGATGTTTCTAACAAGAAGCTTAAGTGGATCAGATCTTGGAGGTGTTCAGAGTTTGCAGAAAGAGTTGGCTGTATTTTCCTAGAGACATAGAACCAAAAAGTAAGGTAGAGATAAAGATATAAATATAAATTTATAGACAGAAATGGAGATGACTCCTTCTCTTTATATAATATAATACAATATAATTAATATAATATAATGTAATATAAATGGTCTATGTATATATGTATCTCTATCTGTCTGTCTGTCTGTCTGTCTATCTATCTATCTTTATCTGTGTATCTATCTAACATGAGAGAGAGATATATTTGGATTCATGGAATTAACTTATCTTGATTATAGAGCTACCATACCTGAAATCTGAAAGACAGTTCACAGTCAAGAAACCATGGAAGAGCTTAGGGTTGGAGTCTGTGGGCAGCGGTTTCCTATACTCAAGGAAACTCACTTAAGGAAAGTATGCTTAAAACTTGCTAGGTGGGTAAAATTATCATTATTCATGTTTTTAAACATATGAAAACAAACTTAAAAGGCTAAGTATCTTTTTTTATTGTTACTAATCTAAAGATTCATATCTGGGTCTTAACTCTATTTCCTTGTCCACAGCCCCTGTTCTGAGCCCTCCACTACCTCTGTTTTCATGGAGCAAATGGCACTATGTGAGTTCAGAGGGCTCATGGCAACAATGAGAAGTCATTATATAGTGATAACACTACTGATTACGAATGACAGTATACAAGAACAGATAAATGTTGTGTAGAAGTTAAACAAAAAGGAACACTTAGATACAGCAGGATGAAAGTAGACTATTCTAGCCACTTAGAAGTCACTATGAAGATTGTCAGAAAATCTAAAATATAGCTATCACAGGACCTAGCTGTAACATTGCTGAGTTTTTGCTTAAATAACTTCAAATCAAGATAAGAGAGATACTTCTCCATCAAAGTTCATTGTTGCACTAATCACAATAGTGGCTAAATTTATGCAACTAGGCGAGATGTCCCTCAACAGATGGATGGATATAGAGAATATGATGTATACACAATGGAATCTTATTCAGACATAATTAATGAAGTAATGTTAAATTTGCAGGAAAATGGAGATGAGAGGATATCATAACACTCAAGGTAAGCCAGTCTCAGACGAATATCATGTATCACCTCATTTTTGGACTCCAGATTTTACAGAGACACACAACATTTTATGTATAGAGATGACATGAAATTAGAAATGAAGATATCTGGTGAAATGAAAGGAATTCAAAGGGATGGGGGAGCTGGAGGGAGGGTGAGAAATGCCAGCAGGGATAGAAGCAAAGTCCATTATAGACTTCTGTGTAATTCAGGACACTCAAAAGCATGTATACTAAACATGTGCAAATAAGGTAAAAAATACAAGTTATTATTTACAATTGTAGCTAGATGGGAAATGCCTATTTAGGAACTGTTCTGAAGCATAAAGATCTTGTGTGTGTTGTTCATACAAGACAAGAAGCAAGAGAAAACATGAGGTAAGAGACACAAATGATGAAAGACAGCGAAAGGACAAGGCCCCAGGGCTTGTCAGATGTGGGAGCAGAAAGAGGCATTGACGTTTCTTCCCCTTGGACTGAAGACAGGTCTACGTGCAAAAATAACAGACCAGCTTTAAATTAAGGGTACAGAGGCAGGGAAGAGCATTATTAAGAATGAGTTGAAAGAATAATGGTGATCTTGTCCTAGAGAAGGTCCAAATGTAGATGTTGTGTAATGGTGACTGGACATACAGGTGTAGGCATGTACTCCCTGACTTGTAGTTCTGTCTCTGCCTTTGTCACCCATTTTGTAGCTGGCAGGCTCTCAGAACTTGGGGTCTGTGTCACCTCTGTAGGAAAGGCTTTTCTTACTATCATCTCTGAAGGACTCCTAGGTTCCTCTTTATTTAAAGACATCACAACTTGTTAACGTTTGATTGGTGCTTGCCTTGTTCTCTTGCTATAGGCACAGCCAATAAGGGTACTTCTCTCATATTCTTATCACTGGGTTTCTTAGGTCTAACATAGTATTGATAACAATCCCTGGACAAAACTGTACTCAACAAAAATGCTACATGCCATTCTCTATTGTTTGACAGGTGTGTAGCATGGGTCATAAAATTGAACTTTCTTGAGCCTCTATTTTACTCTTTGTAAAATAGAAAGCATGTTTACATTTTGTCACAGTATCTCACGAGCATAACAAAAATCAAAGAATGTGGGTAAAAAAAAAGAAGGGATAAAAGAAGGGATATGTTGTCTTATTCCTAATCTAATGAACACCAGTTATTACTGTTGTTGGGTATGGGATTTCTAAGCCTTGGGAGTGGATACTAAGAATTGTAGCTAAGATATTAAAGGGAACTTTTCAAACTGGGAACAGAATCCAAGCAAGGGTGTCCATTATAAGTGAGGGATATGTACCCGCTCAAACTATTATTGGGCAATGAAGACAAGAGAAAAGTAACCTTAAAATGGAAAGGGAACTGGAAAATGCAAACATCTGCGTCCAAGAAAAGGATCAACAGGGTGTTCCTAGAACGTGAACTCACTGCCTTTCAGACATATGCTGTCACCAGAACTGGTCTGCTGCAGTAAGAAAGTCCCTGTCGACCCCACATCTCACCATACGATGCAGTTTAATACCAAGGAGTATTATCTATTAATCAAATTTAAGGTTCTAAAACTAGAATCCAGGAGCTGTAACCTCAGTCACATTCCCCCAGATACGTAGGACTGTGTTTTTCTATAAATTGCTTCAAGGTGCCCTGAGATTTCTATAATCTAATCACAAGAAGTAATGGCCAGTACTTTATTTGATGGGGGCATGTTGGCGCATCTTTTCTCTCCTTCCATTACATTTCTTCCCAGATAATGAGGCTTCACAGGCCCTGCATTAAAAGACAAGAACAAAACAAAACAAAACAGCCAGAAAGTATTATTGGTACCACAAAGGGAGGAAGTAGAGACAATTTTGTTTCCTGTGGGCTGTTTATGGTCCAGTAAAAGCTGGGACTTTGTTGGTGTGAAAGATTGGAAGGTGAAAAACACAGCTGTGATTTTGAATCTGGTAGATTCCATCAGACAACGGACAATCCAGGCAGCCAGCTCAAATATTTCAGACAAATCTGTAGGATTCAACCAAAAACACATGCATAGTGCTTAGCAGTGTCCTGGGATTTGCCCAGTCTGTTTACTAACATTTATACCACACTCCATTTTGACCTAGAATAACAGTGTCTTGAATACTGTAATTTTATTCCAGCCAGACACACATTTATACATGGAAGATACATATTCTTTTATTCACCTTTGACTAAATAGAGACATCAAAGGTATTATCATTTTATTTTTTTGAAGATTAGTTATTTGCTATCCTCTTAGTCATTAATAATGCATAAGCAGAGAGGTCTTTGGCTCTTTGTGGATGGTTTATTTCTTTATTCTTCTGTTTCCTCAGCATGAGAATTTATCAAAGCCACCTCTCTAATCTATTGTTCTTTGCCTTGAATTCTTCTTGTCAGATGCTTATCTTTGAGGTTTTAAGCTTTTAAAAACAGTCTTTTAATCTCCCTTTATCACTTTGCTGTGTATCTGGCTACAAGCACTCCTAATGTCACCCTCTACTCTTTGTTTACATCCAGGTCTGAATGCTCAGATAAAAGGTAGCTGGGACAGGGGCGAGTATTTTACCCAGCAACTCTTAAGAAGCACGCATTGTACAAGAGGCATGATCCATCGGCTTCTCAGAGACATTTATTTTTATTTATTATTTTTTTATTTTTTTTGAGATCTGGATTTCCAATCCTAACGTCACAGCTGCCAAATCCGGTTTCCTGATCCTGTTTTTATCCTACACACCTCTTGACATTTCACAGCTGAGAAGGGCATGTCTGATTTCCACTCGGTTCAGCCATTATCTACCATAGGTTTCAGCTGCTGGGTTTTCAGCTGCGCTAAAGTAGAGGAGACATTTTATGGCTAACCACCACATTCCCCTATGGTAACTCTCTGCTCCCCAGCCAAGGCTGGAATCAGCCGAAACGTCCGTGCCCATATTTCCCTGCTATATACTAATTTCTTATTTGATGCTTGAATTTCCCTTATACCCCATTCTTGGATCTATGCCTAGTCTGAGCTACGTCAGTTATGTTTCATCCTTTCTTCCCTGCATTTACTCATACACTTGAACACTTGACAGTCAGTGGTCCTTAAAATTGGCTGCACATTGGAATCATTTAGCAAACTTTAAAATATTTCCAGTGCCTTGATGCCCACCCCTAGCCAATTAAAGGAGGATTTGGGATTGAAATTCTCCCCAGGGATTAGAAGACACAGTTATGATGGAAAACCATGGTTTAACCCATTGTTAGCTATATTCTGTGAGATCACTGACTAACTGGCTCTAAGGCAATGCTCGAAAAAGCCCTTTTACTGTCTCTGAAGTTCAGTTCATGACTCTCAGGTGCTTTGTGTAAAGGTCAGTACTAAAGATCTGATTATCAGACTTAATACACCTTCACATCCAGTTCTCTTAGGGGATCACACAGTGAGAGCCCACGTAATTCAGCAGCATATTGTGATTTTTTATTAAGGCAGGCAAATTGTCAGGGAAAAAGCAGAGAAGCAGTTCACCTGTCCAAGTAAGGATGGGAAGGAGGTAATATTCACTTTAGGACATTGGGCCACCATTGACCAGCTCAAGTTCTGCACGCACAAGATAAACCACCATCTCTTCTGCCTTAAATGATTGCTGTCCTGTATGAACAGTGTCACAGTGTCACGTTTATGCTCTGCCTATTTATTACACTGGGAGGTACTCAGTAAAATAGAATGCTTACCTATAGCCACTGTCATGTTGTAGGACCAGATGGCTTCAGGATACACTCTCCCATGCAAGTGCTATTGATAGAGAGTTGCTTGGAATGTAAATTAAAGCATCACTCCACAATAAACTATCTGTGCTTGGTGATCAATACAGAATTCTAATTTTCTCAAGTGTAATGCCTTCTAATGACAGGTTCCCAATGTTAGCTGTAGACAGTTACATGCAAGATTATAAATCATGAGGATGTCTCAGCTGTGAATTATTAATCTTTGCTCCCCCCCAATTACATAATTGATAATGACACTATTGACAGTTCCAAGGAGCTCCTGAGATGGATCTGCACAGGGGAAGGAAGGCACTGCCAGCTTCGAGTGAAGGAAACAAACAGTGCGAGGGAAGGCATGCCATGTGTTCTAATGAGTGCTCTCTGTAAAGGCAGGTCCATCCTTGAGTTTTCTACTCTCCAGGAAGCTTAACCATGGGCAAAACGGGCTTGTAGAAATGTACCACTTTCTTCCTGTGGGTGTGTGTTTTCTGTGACTCTTCACGTTCTTTGGGATGATTATTTTACTCGTGGAAAATACGTTTCATTTTCCATCTGGACCCCCAGACCCAGTCAAGCTGAGAGAGAAGAACAGTGGCTTCCTCTCAGCAGATCTTTTCTTGACAGATTTATCCTGTTTGCAAACAAACAGGAAGCGGAGGTAGAGGCAATAAGATAATTTAGGGCAGAGAAAATGCCCAGTGGCCCATCCCATCCCCCACACTTTCGCAATGCATGCCTGTCTTGGAATGAGAATTAAACTCATTTACAAAGGGTCTTTTTTTTTTTTCCTCCCTGAATTTGCCTGGCTTTACGTGACGAAGAGGATAGATGCAAATTATTTTTCACAGTTTACCTTAGGAAGACAGGCTGATCCAGAAGGCAAAATCCGCTTGCATGTGACTGCTCTGTAAAGCCTATCTACACTGTATTTTTTTTTTTTTTATTGTACAGTTGGACCATTTCCTAAGTGGCAACTGGCTTTTCAGATTTTCACTATAAATATACCCAAGATGGTAACACCCACATTGGCCATTTTGTTCTCTGTTTATCCTCTCATTTAGGTTCTATCTACTCCACACATGAGAGAGTACCTACTGCCTTGCCCCTGCCTACCAAAATACGCAAAACAGATCATTTCCCTAAACTGCAAAGGAACTGGCTAATAGTAGATGCCGTATAGTCCTTCCTCCTTCTGTCCCTGAGACTCAGCAGGAACTTGGTGGGATTATAGGCCTGCATCACTGCCATAACTGTAACTGCACTCTTAAATTATTTCATCAGAGTTCAAATTATTCCTTCAAGCACATGGCATCTTCCACGGTGTCTATTAAGTTCACTATTATTTAGCATCCTATGCTATATGTCAGCAGGACTGACAGCTCTGGATATTAACTTCTTCAGGTAAACCATAGAGCAAGGAGGGTTGTGCTGATGGAGTAAGAGTGACATCTGACCCAGCTGGCACGGGGCTTACACAGATCCCATCGAGTTAGTACCTGTGAAAGAATGCATATTTTGTGACTCTGGACAAAGAATGTAGGTCATTAATTAGTCTGAATACTTTGTCTGGTATGTATGGCAAGAATGTATATTGCATTTTTCAATAGAATTTTCTATTTTAACTAATCTATATTTGTGTTAGTAAGCTTTTTGGGGAGGTTTAAATAAACATTAAGTGATTAATGCTTATTTTAATGAATATATCAGTCTCTTAATGTTCATGCATACTCCATATTGAAATACATTTCAGCTATGGTGAGTTCACTGCTAACCATTTGCAGCTATATAATCAACTTATAGAAAGAGGATTGACTTGAGGTCATGTGCAGGCAAGTATCCCTTCATTTTGTCGATGAATGGGAATACTTATTCTAATCTCATGATGGCACAAACTAATTTGACATTAGCCATGAAAGCTCAATTCAGATTCATATTTTCTTAATGCCCATGTTTCTGACATATGTGTGTTTGTGTGGTATATATGTTCTTTATATTTATTTCATAGATATGCACATATACATATATATTCCATATACATAGAATAATTTTTTTGTAATATTTTACTTACTAAATATTTTAATAGATAATATTTGCTTCTTGGTTTGATAAATATTGTAGTCTTCAAAGACTGAAGCAAGAATAAGAATGATTTATGGGGGTGTGAACTAGGTCTTATGCATATATGCTATGGATGTATAGCTTGGTGTTCTTGTGGAACTCCTAACAGTGGGAATGGGGAAGTCTCTGACTTTTGGCTTGGGACCCTTTTTTTCCTACTGGGTTGCCTTGTCCAGCCTTGATATGAGGGGTGTGTCTAGTCTTATTGTAACTTGTCACTCTGTATTTTGTTGATATTCCCGGGAGACCTGCTCTTTTCTAAAGGGAAACAGACGAGTCCATCTGTGGGAGAAGAGAGATATCTGGAAACTGCGAGGAGAGGAAAGAGAACAAACTGTGGTTTGGATGTATTGTATGGGAGAATTTAAAATAAGAAAGATATTGTGGTATTTCTCCCTTTACTCATTGTTCTAGACAATGATTCTTCTTTAATTCCTCCCAAATACAGTTGAACATAGGTGTCTGTTTCACAACAAGCTGCAGGTTTAGATGCTGCTCCATGCCAATCTACTTTGCTTGCTCACGTCCTACTGTCTTACTCCCTACCTGCAGCTCCTCCTGTCCTTAGGAACAATTCTCTGTACCAGCCCATCCTCCTGCTGCTGGCCTTGCAGATAGTTAGCTCCACTCACATTACTACATAAATACTGTGTTTCTAGGAATTCTCCCTTTTCCTTTCTCTTCCCTTTCTCCTTTTTATGCTCTCTTCTTATTACTCTCCCATCCTAAATTAAGAGAGACTCACCAATGGTCTCTGATCCCTTTTTGACCATGTTGCTATTAATCCAGCTGCTTCTGTCCCACAGTAATGAAGCAAATGTCTCCGACTCATGGATACTCCCGAGTTCATCTCCACCTCCACTATCATCTTCTTGATGATCAGTATATCCACTGACAGGTTTCCATTCACTGAGGCAATCTGGCTGGCTCTATTTTCAGGATGATCAGGCTGTTTCTGTTGTCTTTTTGGGGCAGAATTTTATTCTAGTTCTGTTCTGTTGCTGTAATAAGGGCACCATGACCCAAGGCAGCTTGAAGAGAAAAGGGCTCATTTCATTTTACACTTTCAGGTCACAGTCCATCATTGAGGAATGGTAAGGCAGGAACTCAAGCAGGTACTGATGCAAAAACCATAGAGGAAAGCTGGCTCCCTCTTGGGCTTGCTTACCTTGTTGTCTCATACAATGGAGGACTGCCTGTGGGCTCTGCCCACTTTGAGCTTGACCCGCCCACCTCAATCAACACTCAAGGTGCTTCCTCACTGATAAAACCACAGGCAACATGACTGAAGCAATTCTGAGATTTCTTTCTTCCAGTTGACTTTCACTTGTATCAAGTTGACAATAAAACTCACTCTGACAGGTAGAGTTAAGAATAGTCAGAAGTAGATATATTTTATAGCTAGTTGAAACTTGATAGATATCTTAGTGCCATAGGAAATATTAGTCAAAGGGATTTCTGGCTTTTTAGAGAAATGGCCAAGAAAAAAAAAACCCAGCAAATTGCAAAGAATTTTTTTGGTATGGCAATGGTTGGTTGAGTGATCAGGTTATTCTGAACAATTTATTTGCTTTTAAACATTTTTTTTTTTTACTTTTTTATTATGGAGACATGTATGTGCTTGTGTGTGGATGTATATACATGTGTGCAAGTAACCATGAAGCCTAGAAGTGTCACATCCTTCTGGAGCTGGAATTACAAGTATTTATGAGTCCACCTTACATGAGTGATAGGAATTAAAGTCAGGCCTTCTGCAAGAACATCAAGTACTCTTAACCTCTGAGACATCTTTCTAGCCCCTAGAATAGATGTTAAATGGACTCATTAATCTTTCTCATCCTCTGTATCTCTCTACCTCTCTCCCTTATATGCTCACACATCCAATGATTTTTTTTAAAATATGAGTTTCTCTAAAGCTGTAATAATTCTTGCTACAGGACTATCAATGTTTAGATGGTTATAAGTTGCCACCTTGGTGCTGGGACCTGAACCTTAGTCCTTTGCAAGAGCAGTGAATGTTTTTAACCACCAAGTCATCGTTCTACATGGTGAATAGCTGTTTTAAATTTGGTTTTATGCCAAGTATTATGAGAAGCAAACCATATTTCTTTGTTTCCTGAAACTTGTCTTAAGTCATGGTAGTATGGTCTCATATCTTGAAGAGTACCAAAGAGATCTTGCTGAATGAAATGTAGGAGCTGCTCCCAAGATCCCGGAGACCTAGTGATAAAAGTTGACAGAGTGTAATACAGATAATCATCTATCCTGCTTTAAGACATCATTACTCTAAAGCACAGGGCTATGTTGACAAAAATAAAATATATCCAGAGCTTAATAGCCAGATGTACTATGAGGGTGATCACAAACAAGGTTGTTCATCAAATCCATGCCACTGATACAGAAATATTCTCCAGGAAGCTCTTTTTCTTCCACTCCTCATCATGTGCCTCTCCATCATAGTTCTGCAGCAATATTGATTGAGTTGATCTTTACCTTCTGGTTTGTCATAATTAATTGATGTGTCATATTCAGATCACACGTCTTGTTCGTATTTCTCAATGGCCTCATGTTCTCTTCATAAACAGCAAAGCATTTCAGGTTGTGAAGTAGTTTCTTCATTGTTCTAGAACTCTCTGGATAGGCCCTGCTCAGGCGTGATTGGCACAGTCTTTGTCTCTCCAGTTTCATCTTACCTTCCTTCTCTGTTGTACTCACTGTGGCCCCTCTTCTTTCTTTCTTTGTTTTCATGTTATGGCAACAATAGTAGTATCGGCGAAAAGGAAAGGAAGAATTAAAAAAAAAAATCCCTGAGGGAGATGCTTTAAAAATCTTGTGTATATGAAAACATATTATCCTTCTTTCAAGTTTACCTAACAATTTGGCAGCATTTACAGTTATTGTCTGAAAGCCATCACCCTCAAAACTTTGAAGGAATTGCTCTGTCATCTAGATGTGAGTAATGTTGCTGGAAGTCCAAGGTCACTGGGTTTCTTGATGCTTTTTTATGTTATCTGATTTCTTTCTTTTCTGGAAGCCTTTGGATCTTTTTTTTTTTTTCTTTCTTTCTTTTTGAAATTACATTTTGATGTGATTTGGGTCATTTATCATTCATTATTCTGGGAACTTAGCAGACTCTTTTGATCTGTAAAAACTATTATCTTAAAGCTTTGGGGGTTATATTGTATGAAGAATTAGCTTCTCTGAATAGTGAGGCACAAGGTGGAGTTCAGAATGGGGGAGGCATGGACCTGATGGGACTTTGTGTTCATGGATAATCCTAGAACTACTGTCCAGATTCACACAAATAAAAACAAATACAAATACAAATGCAAATGCAAATACAAATATAAACACTCAGTGCTTTCTTAAAGGGACCACCAAAGGTCAGGATGTATGTACTATTTTTTTTGGATACCCAGAGATAGATTTTCAGGGAAACCAACTCTCTTGCCTGGGACCTTGGCCTAAGGTAAAACTGGGAAAGGTGAGAGTGTTTGGAAGTCAGCAGCTCTCCAGAATGCTGCCTTCTGTGCTTAGCATGCTCAGAGCCATATGTTAGTAGATTCAGATTGCCACAAAACGAGCAGCAGATTTCTGGATTATTTCTCGCGAAGGTTTTGTTCTAGTCTCATGCCTCGCTCTACCCTTCGGTGAGTCCAGTACCGAAGTACACCGTTATCTCCAAGTTCTGCCAAAAGATCCAGTCCCTTTTTCATTGGTATCATTTACTTCCTGTAGCTTGTGCGCATCTCTGTATCTTCTGATGCTCTCTGCTCCTTCTCCTGGTGCTCCCATGCTTACCTTTAAAAAAAAAAAAAAAACCATGTTCAGGTTTGAATAGAATGTCTATAAGATGCAAAAATAAATAAATAAATAAATAAATAAATAAATAAATAAATAAATAGATAAGACTATTTAAGTCTTATTTAAGACTCAATGCTTCACTTAAAGTCCTTATGTTTTCTTTTAAAATAATTTTATTATTTGGTAACTTTACCCATGAAAACAATGGACTTAGATTACAGCTCCTCTCCCTTATAAGTTCTTAGTTTCCATTTAAGATGTAAGATCCTGAGGAAGCAACAGAAGAAGAGATGCTTTGGGGTATGGAGACATGAAGGCAGCAAGGAGGCTTTATCTATAACGTATAATATGTTATGTCTTTTCAGAGTATTCAGGGGACTGGGCCTGTGGCTTTTTAGGAGACCATTGAATTTCATTTGGCAAGACTGAGTATTGATGTTTTTCATTGTTGTTCTTCTTTTTGGTATTGTCCAAAAATGACTTTTTTTTTCTTTTTCTTCATTCTTATTGAATTTTTAAAAACAGGGAAAAAAGGAAAAAGAAAATACAATGTGACTAGGGTTAGATTAGCCTCTCTTTTCATATCCACTTTCTCTGTTCCAAGCAGAATTAAAGTATTGAGGGGGAAAGGAGCTTAACAAATAGTACTTGTTCTTGCTGCAGATGCTATCATTAATCTAATAGCGCTGCTCAAGTTCTGTGGCTGCTCCATTTAGTAATGTCAACATAACCTTGTTAAAGAAAAATGCTTAACCTGACCTTCAAAACCCATGTCCTTTTCTTTCTTATTTATTATTAAATTTGTCATTTACGATCAAGTAAGTGAAAGTTATCTTTAAGAAACTCTACTGTGTTTATTTACTCCTTTTCTCCCCTTTTGGAGAACCTCTAGGGTATCTCCTCTAGGCAGACACACCAGACACTGTGATTGTTTGCAGTTATAATCTCACCCTAAATACATTCAAAAGAGTTCTGATGCTCATGAGAAGAGAGGAAGTCACACTTTGCCCAGTTGTCTTCTAGATCCTTTACTGGCTAGTTTTGTGTGTCGACTTGACACAAGCTGGAGTTGTCATAGAGAAAAGAGCCTCCAGTGAGGAAATGCCTCCATGAGATTCATTTTCTCATTTTCTCAACTGGTTGGTGATCAAGGGGGGAGCATGAAGAAGGGGGGTAGGGCCCAGTCCAGTGTGGGTCGTGCCATCCCTGGGAAAGCCAGGAGAAGCTATCAAGGAAGCAGAGCACTTCGTAGCTTCTGCATCCATTCCTGCCTCCAAGTTCCTACCCAGTGTGAGTTCCTCTCCTGACTTACTTTATTGATGAACAGCAATGGGTAAGTGTAAGCTGAATAAACTCTTGCCTCCCCAACTTGCTGCTTGGTCATGTTTTGTCTGGCTAAAACAAGTGCTTTGAGTGGTCTCCTGAAAAGTCAAATCTTGCTGATTTAAAGAGCCTTGTTTTCATGGTTTCCTCCCTTCCCTCTGGCTTTTCCACTCTTCACACTTCCTCATCTGAGGGTTTTTCTGATCCTCGAGGGGAAGGATTTGGAGACATCTTGCTTAGGGCTGAGTGTTTGGCCTTGAGTTTCCAAATTTGTTGCCATTTGCTGCAGGAGGAAGCCTCTCTGATGATGGCTGTGGAAGACACTGGCCATATATGAGTATAGCAGAATGCCACCAGGAGTCTTATTTATTTATTTATTTGGTAATACTTTGGTAAACCAGAAGTATTCGCTTTACCTAGATCCCTGGGATATATCATCTTAGGTTCTTGGTCATCCAAGCTGTGTCAGGAATATGTTCCATATTGTGGCATAAGCTTTCAGTAAATAAGACATTAATACTCTGACAAAGTTTGTGCCAACTTTGTTCTAGTGTGTTTTGCAGGCAGGACATTATTGTCAGTCAAAAGTTGTATAACTGTTGTGTTGGTGTTTGTTTCTCTTTTGGTAGCACTTCTACACCAAAGAGGTAAAGGCATCGACTGGACAGTTCCATTTCAATAAGTTCAGTAGGTGTTACCTTCAGCGATGATACTTTACTGTCAGTCTGTGGAGAGCAACCTGTAATCTTGGCAACAGCCTAAGTTGTTTAGGAATCCCATGTGTCCCCTTGGGCCAATGATTCAATTAGATACAACAAAATCCCAGTACTGCAATCGTTATTTGGTCACAAGTGATGTCAAGTTAGGGCTTTGTATATTCCATAACTTGGTGATTTCATTTACATTACCAGCATAACTATATATTTTAGGAAGCCTCTGCTGTATTAGCCTCATACTACCTTACCAATGGCCTTAAATCTTAGCTGTATTACTCTATATCCCCCCTTACCCTTCACTCCTTGATTCCTATTTTATACTGTCATTCCAGAGATTCCCCATCCTTACTACCTATTCTGTTTCCTTTTCCATCTCCCATCTCATATGGATTGCAGCTTTGTTGTCACTGGCTTAATAGCTAATATCCATATATAAGTGAGTCCATATCAATATTTTATTTCTGGCTCTGGGACTGCTCACTAAATGATTTTTCTACTTCTGTCCATTTAACTGTGAATTTCATGATTTTTTTAATGGGTAAGAAATTCTCCAAAACACACGGTGTGCATTAGGTCCTTCGTGTATATATTATGGCTTCTAGTTTAGCGTCTTTATGATTTTACTGAGTGTGTAGACAAGCAGGTCCGTTCATTTTTCTTGAGCTCTTTTTTGTGTTTTTGTTGTTCTGTTTGTTTTGCCCAATACCTATGTATTAACTTTTTATATTTTATTTTATTATTATCTCTTAGAAACCTATTTGCTTTCTAATGAGTGACAGAAAGGGAGTAGATACTGATGGGGAGGGGAAGTAGGGCAAGGAGTGGGAGGATTAGAGGGAAAGGAAACAGGATATATAATGTGAGAAAAAAAAATCTATTTTCAATACAAAAAAAACCAGGGTAAAAATCTAATAATTTAATGATTGCACGGCAGCCCAATCATTTATTTTCAGTATTTACAGGAAGTACTTACCATATTATTCTAAATTATACTTTGGTTAGTATACAAGATAATGGATTTATTTTATGTTATTTTTATGGTATACATCATACATGTCTGATGATAAACATTTTTTAAAATGAGAGAAAGTAATGTTTAAGGGAAGATTCTCCACATATTTGTGCTCACATCTTCCTACTTCCATCATAACACCAATTATTCTACAAATAGCAAATAAGTCGGTAAAATCTGGGGGTAATTTAGAGGTGGATTT
>JADRCC010557896.1:0-12268 GCA_019843855.1 Hylomyscus alleni | reverse complement strand
TAAATGTCCCCAAAATAGTATATGCATACAAATTGAAGAAATAACTAATCACAAAAGGCTTCTCATGAAAAGCAATAGTCCCTTGTTCCATCTCTCCCATTTTAAGATTGTCTTATGTTTCAATTTTTAATTCTTCTTGGTGATTACTTTTGTAACTTACTAAGTTTGTATTGTTTTTACTTTATCAGTATTACACAGCAATGTGTGTTTTAGCTTACTTTTATTAACTAGACTTAAAAAACATTTTAAAATTACACTGGTGTTCAAAATAAATATATTATTTTAGTGGCACCAATAAAAGCCCTTTGTAGTCAACGGTTTGATGACTGGAAAGAAAAATTTGGACCAATAGGCTTGAATTGTAAAGAACTCACTGGTGATACAGCAATGGATGACCTGTTTGAGATTCAGCATGCAGATATAATCATGACAACTCCAGTAAGTATTATTGATGTTTCATTATTTACTTGAAAATATTTATCTTCATAGAGAAAAATTATTAAAAGGAAATACAAACCACAAGCATGTATTTTCAATGTAAAGGAATCCATAAAAGTCCTAGTATTCAGGAAATGGAGAGCGTATCCATAAATAAAAAGATGGATGAGAAGTCACAACATATGTAAACAAGTAAGACAAACAAATTTGTAATTGTAGATAGTTTATAGTCACATTTATCCCTTATATTCATTTGTCCAAGTAGGTGTTATAGGAGGAGTACTGTTAGCAGGCTAGAAAGGTGGTTCAGTGGTTAAGAGCACTGCTGCTCTTCCAGAGGACCTGAGTTTGATTCCCAGCACTGACATGGTGGCTCACACCATCTGTAACTCCAGTCTCAGGATGACTGATGTCCTTTTCTGGTCTTCGTAGGCATGCATGCATATGTGGCATAGACATATGTTCAAGCAGAGTATTCACATACATAAAACGTGAAAAGACTGTGACTATATAATTTTCAAAGACTGAAGACCTGGTGCTTTAAGACTCTTAAAATCATTCAATTAACTTTTTTTTAAAAAGATTTATTTATTATTTATTTATTATAAGTACACTGTAGCTATCTTCAGATGCACCAGAAGAGGGCATCAGATCTCATTACAGGTGATTGTGAGCCACCATGTGGTTGCTGGGATTTGAACTCATGAAGAACAATCAGTGCTCTTACCTGCTGAGCCATCTCACCAGCTCCCATTCAAGTAACTTTTAATCCTCATCTCTTTGAGGAGATCTTAAAGACTCAACCAAAACATTGCCCTTTGTGTGTAATATGTCTGATAAAATTTATCAGTGTCTTAGTAAATACTTTAAATACTTGTGGTTTCTTGTTAGATTAAACTACTTGTTTTCTTTTCTGTAGGAGAAGTGGGACAGTATGACTAGGAAGTGGAGAGACAACTCTTTCATCCAGCTGGTTCGACTGTTTCTCATTGATGAGGTATAAACATGTTCACTTTCAGAGATAAACACAGACAATATTTTAAAAGGATAAAAAGAAAAGACATTTTAGTAAAATGATGTATATTGTTCCTTAAAATATAAAATGCTTATTTTTTCAAGGAAAAATATTAATATTATTGTCTATTTTAATTGATTCAATAAATTGTTAGTTTTATTCTCTCTTGATTTCTTGCTTAGGTGCATGTTATTAAAGATGAAAACCGTGGTCCAACTCTTGAGGTTGTAGTTAGCAGAATGAAAACTGTACAGTCTCTCTCTAGGGCCTTAGAAGGTGCTAGGCCTGGTCCAGTGAGGTTTGTAGCTGTGTCTGCAACAATCCCCAACGCTGAGGACGTAAGTCAGAGGCTTTACCCGCTTCACTTTTTATTATTTGTGAGGTGTTTAGTCAGTTTGATCTCAGAGAAGATGGTATTTTCTGTTGCTTACTTAAATAAGTTTAGTAGGAAAGTGTATGTAGAAAATCAGTGCCATATTTCATTGACTTAACAAAGTCACAGCCGTAAAATTTGATAAAACTTAATAAAATATTTTCAGTACTAATTTGTTATTTGCTTTTATTGGTTTTACCTACATCAAGCACCTTATAACTTGGCTAGTAATGTATCATGTATGATTTGACAGAATAGGATGTGTCCAACTCTCATGAGAACAGATAGGAAAGAGAGGCTACTTAAGGGAGCAGAGAGAGGGGAAAGGAGGCAGTTTTTACTGGGAGAATTTTACAGAGACAGGTTGGAGAGAGAACAAGCTAGACACAGGTGAAGACAGAACGAGTCAGAGAATGAGAAGGAGGCAGAAGATTAGAACAGATTGCCAGAGTTATTTTGAGACCAAGCAGAGCAAATCAGACCCGCCAAGAGAGAAGCAGATTAAATCAGTCAACTTGAAGAGGAGTTTGGGCTAGAACAGCTGAACTGACCACCCAGTCAGAGTTCAGAAAGAAATAGAAAAGGTGAGCTCATTCAGCAGGGAGTCTCAGCGACAGGAAACATTCTAGGCCTAGATTAGATTGTGTGGAAGGTAGACGCTTCCAGGACTAGGCCTAGGTTAGCAGACAGAGGAGTAAGTCATGGAGAGGACAGTTACTACAGGAGAATAAAAGATAATAGTTGTTTGTACTATTATACTTTTTTTTAAAGATTTATTTATTTATTTTATGTGTATGAGTACACTGTAGCTGTACAGATGGCTGTGAGCCATCTTGTGGCTGCTGAGAATTGAGCTCCGGCTCCACTCGCTCCGGCCTGCTTGCTCTGGTGTAATTCACTGTAGCTGTCTTCAGGCGCACCAGAAGAGGGCGTCAGATCTCATTACAGATGGTTGTGAGCCACCATGTAGTTGCTGGGATCCGAACTCAGGACCTTCGGAAGAGCAGTCAGTGCTCTTACCCACTGAGCCATCTCGCCAGCCCCATCCTTTTTTTTTTCCCCCAGAGCTGAGGACTGAACCCAGGGCCTTGTGCTTGCTAGGCAGGTGCTCTACCACTAAGCTAAATCCCCAACCCTACTATTATACTTTTTATAATCATGTATGACTTTTTTTTTAATTCCTAAGCAAACTTTCCATTTTATTATATATATGTTATATGTTTTGCATGCATGTATGTTTGTACATGCTTGGTGCTCTTGGAGGCCAGAAAAAGGTGTTAGATCCTCTAGAACTAGAGTTAGAGATGCTCGTGAGCTGCCATGTGGTGCTAGGAATTGAACATAGGTCTTCTGGAAGAGCAGCTGGTATTCTTAACCTGGGAGCCTTCTCTCCAGGAACTTAAGCAAACTTCTTATAAGCTAGTATATAGTCTTTCTTTTTCTCACTCCTGTTTACTTCCCAGCCTATTGTGGTTTTGGTAATACTTAGAAATTACTTTTGTAAATAGTTGCTATATTGTCTCTTCCAATGACAAATTTTGTTTTTATTTTTAAATTTCTTATTCTTTTTTTTTTCTTTTTTTTCAAGACAGGGTTTCTCTCTGTAGCCCTGGCTGTCCTGGAACTCACTCTGTAGACCAGGCTGGCCTCAAACTTGGAAATCCGCCTGCCTCTGCCTTCCAAGTGCTGGGATTAAAGGCATGCACCACCACTGCCCGGCTAAATTTCTTATTCTTAAAATTGCAACTAGTTTTGCTCATGTTCAAGATCAATATAGCATTTTCATTATTTTAAATGGGTAGATAGGGTGTAGAGGGCACACAGAAAAGCACTGGAGAAGCCAGAGAAAGTTAAACACGTGGATTATCTTTTCAAAGGAATGAGGTGCTTAGGTGTTTTTCCTGGAATGCTGGGGAAGAATAGACTTTACAACCTGGTAACCCTGTACTGTCTGTAGAGTCAGGCTCTGTCATATCCCCCAGCATTTATGCTTTGCTTTCCTAGACTCTTTCCACCTAAAACTGGAAAATTGGTTCTAGGCCATGAAAATCCATCCTTATGAGTGATGTCACGTGTGCTTTACAACAGCCTTAGTGACTTCTGGATTATCACAGGACAGACCAGGCCAATCCTGACACCCACATGCATTAGGTTTACCTCGGTCGTTCTCCCTAGACCCTAAATCATGGGCACTGTTTTCTGGGTCAGCAGTACCCATCTTTGTGAAAGAAGCCAGTTTTCCTTTGTAAAGAATTTCAGGGTAAACATGTCTTAAATCTGTGGTTTGAGGGGACCTGCAGGAGTCCATGCTGGCAGTGATCCACAAAGGTGAGAATGAGAACTCAGTTCACCTGAATCAGACCTGGGGAATCTAATGCCAGGCGGTTCATTGTCAGCATATGTAAAACACAGTGCAACCACTTGCCACAGAATCAATAACTGATCAGTAATTCCAATACTGTGTCTGAAATGTGCTTTTGACACTGCCATCTCTCGAGAGTTTATTTGGGGTCTGGAGAAGTGAGTGAGAGGTGAAGAACACTTCCTGATCTAGCGGACCACAGTTCAGTTGCTACACCCATGTCAGGACCCTCACAACGGCTGTAACTCCAGGTCCAAGCAATCTGATGCACTCTTTTGGCACACATATTTGTTCTTTGATTAAAAAACCAACATAAGACAGTCATTGCTTTGCTACTGTGTTGCTAATGTTTAGGGACATTCAAAGGTCTCTAAACATTAGTCATTCAGTCAGTATCAGGAATAGTTCTGAACAGTAACCAGGACTTACAATACCGTAGGAACTTTGATTTTTTTATGATCAAAATGATTTTAATTCTAGTTTGGGCTCTTATGAGGGAATGTAAAACAAAATACTAGTGACTAGTCAGAACTCTACCATATGAAAGGACTTACAGTCCTGAAACACTGATATTGGTAGCATTTACAAAGTAATGCTAACGAAATATGTAATATTGAAAAAAGATGATTTCATTAAATACTTTCAGACCTTGACTTTAAAGTGTCTACAGTTGTGTTATTTTAGTTATAGAACTCTACTAGAAAAAAAAATGTAATGTACATGCTTCTGTTTTTCTCAGATTGCAGAATGGCTTTCAGATGGTGAGAGACCTGCTGTATGTCTGAAAATGGATGAGAGCCATAGACCTGTGAAACTTCAGAAAGTGGTCCTGGGTTTTCCCTGTAGTAGTAACCAAACTGAATTTAAGTTTGATTTGGCCCTCAACTATAAAGTGTACAATGTTATACGAACATACTCCAATCAGAAGCCCACACTTGTGGTACGGATTCTTAGTTGCTGGTTTGGGGAGTGATGTTCAGTTTTTAACCTGATTGACATATAATTTTCCGATGTATTTTCAGTTTTGTGCAACAAGGAAAGGTGTGCAGCAGGCTGCGTCTGTTCTTGTGAAGGATGCTAAGTTTATCATCACCATGGAACAGAAACTACGGTGTGTGCGAAAGGGGAGGACTTTTGGGGGTCCCTTAGGTGAAATGAGAATGCGGCACATCCTTTAATCTTATCTTCAAGCCTACATTTCTTATGTGTACAATAAAATAATAATGGCTTTATGGGTTGAGTGAGAAAATGCAAAAGTGGAATTTAAAACAAAAGTGTAGGTATAGGGGAAAGAGGACCTGGATAGTTGTAAATAACTTGGAGCCTCTGCTTGCTGGGAGTGAACACAGTGGTCAGATTGTGCTGTCACCTTTAGTCAGAATAAGAAGTGACACCAAGTGTGTGTCTCCTCCCTCACAGACTAATGATCACTTTAAAGTCAAGGTCTGGACGGTGTATGGAACTCTTTGTGCTATAGGTTTATTTGCATAGACTGTGTCTTCTCTGGCAAATACTTAACTACTGTGTTTGTAGCTGAACTTGTCCCTGAGAGACTGAGATATACAGACTGTGGGCTCCTTAGAGCCCAGACACATACCACCCTCCACTCTCTGCCACCCCCTTCTGCACACAGTGCAGTTATTTGTTTCATACAATCATTTTCTTGAACAGAAGCATGTACAGTGCTTTATTTCCTCTTCTTACCTCATTACTCAAGGAAAGTTTCTTCTTCACTCTTCCTACCACTTTCCTCCCCCACCCCCCCGTGGACATATTTAATGATACCATGCACAAGACCTTCCCCCCCAACCCCCCGTGGACATGTTTAGTGATATCATGTACAAGAGGCTATGGTACTTTTTGACTCCAGTCACGTCCCCCAGATGAACCAATTATATATGCAAATATTATTGTTTATATATAAAACAAAGAAAAAGCCCTGAAATTATATATATATATAAACAATATAAATGGACTCAGCAGGTTGTATTTATATAATTGTGCATATATGATTGTTTATATATAAAACAATCAAAGAAAAAGAGAGTGGGTAGACACAGGAAGAGTTCAAAAGAAAGAACATGAGAAGGTCTGGAGGGAGAAAAGGGAAAGAAGAAATTATATGATTATATTTTAATTAAAAATATATTTAAAGAAACAAAGTTTACTTGCATTATCCATACTCATGTACACCTTACGCAAAACACTTTTTTTATTCTTATCTCTTTTTATAATTTCAATTTCTTTCAGCAATGAAATGCCAGCATTAGAAGGAATGTAACATTAAAGACACAGATTTAAATTATAGTACTCCACATTTATCACCTCTGTGCCATCAGGCATGGTTTTTTTCTCAGCTTCGACTTATATAACTTTCTTTTTTCTTTCTTTTTTGCATTAATTTCTTTCCGGCACTATAGATGAGACCCAGGGCCTCATTACAAAGGCAGTCAGGCTGTCAAGAGTTACATACATGCTCAGCCTTCCAGCTTCCATTGTTTGTTTTGCTTTTGTTTTGAAAAAGGGCCTTGCTGTGTGGGTGCTGTGGTGACCTCATATTTGCAGTCTTGCCTCAGCCTCCTAAACGCTGGGATTACAGGAGAGTATCAGCACACTTAGCATCAACTACCTTCACCATGTTAACCAGTCTCAATATATGAGACTAAACTAACTTACCACAGTAACATAACTACACAAGGCAGTATTTCCAAAGTCCCTGTGTGCAGCACAGCTTATATTATTAATGACATGACAAGTCATTTTGCCTTGAAGAAAACTGTGACTGTGAGAAAATTATACCTCATAGTTGCATAGCTACAATAAAGACACAGAAAACAACAACGTAGGGTTTCTTAGATATACTTAAGACTACCCAGAATTCCTTTTTAAAATTATCAAAACTCTTTAATAAATTCCTCTTCTCCTTAAGCTTGTTTTGTTTGTTTGTTTTGTTTTTTACATAAAGGAAATGTCCTTATGAATATGCATGGCAGGGAGAAGTACAGAACACAATAAAAAGTTATACCTATGTTTTTGTTTGTTTTACTCACTAATGATGTAGTAGTTTAAAATGTTGTCCTTCCTTCCATCGCTGTGACACTCGGAACTGAGGAAGGACCCTGTGTGTGGAAGGCAGGCGCTCCACCGCTGGCCTTCTCCCCAACCCCATCTTTGCTTCTGTTTTGCAGCACTGACACAGCTTATACCTCAGTCATTCTGCCTGCCTCTCTATGCACTCACAAAGGCGGGCTTGAAACTTCTTACAAACATTATTAGGCAAATTCTGGGGTTGGTTTCTTCTGACCCCATGCACATAAGTATTTATATTGGAATTGGGTTTTTTTTTGTCCTAATTTTTTTGTTTAGAGTGAGTTTTAATGTCACAGCTAATACATTCTGAATCGGAAAGCTAAGTACCCCATGCTGCTCCTGTTGGCATACATTTGTTTGTAAGGGCATTTCATACAGCGTCCTTTGTTCTGTTCCTCCTCCTACACTCCTTCCCTGCTTCCCTGCACTTCCCCTTGAGATAGTCCCTGCCATTTAAAGATAGCTTTCAGTGCCTCTTCCTGCATTCCCATACTATCGGAAGCATGCCAAGACAGACTTGGAAAAAGTATATGAAGAAAGTTTTCCTTTAATAAAACTTGTCAGAGCTTGTGAATTTTTGTTTGTTTTGATTTTTAAAAGATAGCTTTCAGATAATGGTGTTGTGAAAATCTCTTTTTAGAATAATAAACCATATCAGAATGTCCTGATGCTACAGAGAATAACATTAATTTTATATTTTAATAGGTTGCAGAAATCTGCATATTCTATTAGGGATTCAAAGCTAAAAGGTAAGTTTAAGGGCTAGTTTCCTCCTCTTGTTCTGGAAACTGAACCTGGAGCCTCTGGAGGGTCTCTACCATGGAGCCATACCTCCAGCCTAGAGATTACTTTTGAATAGCATGTTTAAATATAGACAGAAGGGGTCAGTGCTGGTGACATGGTAGCAGTGACTGACAGGCAACATTTTCCTACTATAGATACCTTGGTATATGGTGTTGGTTACCATCATGCTGGGTTGGAGCTGTCAGATAGAAAGTTGGTTGAAGGATTGTTTACCTCTGGAGATCTACCAGTTCTTTGTAAGTGAAACATATTTCTTATAGTTAGTAAAAATATTTTGAAAAAGTACTTTAAGAGAAAAAAGTTAAATATTCTAATTATTTTCTTCCAAGAACTTAAAAAGAACTATGCATTCATATTACAGTAAATTTTTTGACAAGGTTTAATTGTTTATCATTTTATTGAACATAGGGAAATTTGAAAATAACTTATTAGCTGTTTTGTTTTTAGGGTACATTATTTACAAAGTCCTCTATGCCTTTTCCTAAATTTCGTAGAGTTTTTAGTTCATTTTTATCAGTATGTTTTATAAGCAAATATCCTCCCAGGACAATAAAGTTATAAGGCTTGGTTATCGTTCAATCTGATAGTTACTACCAGTACTCTAGCTATGGGAGTAAACTTGCCAGCTCACCTGGTCATTGTAAAGTCTACCATGCACTACACTGGAGGTGTGTTTGAAGAGTACAGCGAGACTGACATCCTGCAGATGATTGGGAGAGCTGGCAGACCCCAGGTAAGGGGCAATAGCTTTTCTCTTGCTTTGTTTTTGACATTCTAAATATAGCAAATGGGGGGGGTTAATTTGCATTTCAAATTAGATTGAAAAAGAATGTAATTTTTTTTTTTTTGAGACAGGGTTTCTCTGTGTAGCCCTGGCTGTCCTGGAACTCACTGTGTAGACCAGGCTGGCCTCGAACTCAGAAATCCACCTGCCTCTGCCTCCCAAGTGCTGGGATTAAAGGTGTGCGCCACCACTGCCCGGCAAAAGAATGTAATTTAAAAATCAAATTTAATGGTGGAATGAGCACAAAAAGACTCACTAGCTGGGATATATATACTTTACATTCCAGCTTTGTCTAAGCTGCTTTGTGTGAATGAGGGTAGTATTAAAGCAATTTTAAAGGGCCTTTCAATCTTATTTTTTTATTTGAATAAAAATGTTTTGTCATTTTTATGTTTATTTTAGAAACTGGATCCCTACATGTAGCCAAGCCTGAGCTCAAACTTGCCGTCTTTCCGTTTTTGCCTCTTAAATACTAAGATTACAGGCATCAGCCACATGTCAGGTAGTCTGGGCATTTTGGACAGGCAGTTTTTCATTGTGAAGGGCTGTTGTGAGTTACAGAACATGTAACATCCCAAGGTTATAGCATTAAATTTTATAATTAAAAGTCAATCCATATTTATTTCAAAATATGTCTGACAAGTGTTTGAATGAAGAAGTCACTTGTATAGATACTAAAAGAACATCCTGAAAAAATCATTTTTAAAGTATAAAAACGTTATGTCACACAAGTTTTTAATTTTAAGAGATAAATCTATCAAATTATACAGTATTATAGTTAGGGTTATTATTGCTGTGATGAAACACCATTTTGATCAAAAGCAAGTTGGGGAGGAAAGGGCCTATTTGGCATACACTTCCACATCAGTCTATCATGGAAGTCAAGACATGAACTCCCACAGAGCAGGAACTTGGAGTCAGAAGCTGATGCAGAGGCCATGGAGGAAGGGTGCTGCTTAATGGCTTACACCCCATGGCTTGCTCAGCCTGCTTTCTTATAGAGCCCAGGACCACAGCCCAGGGATGGCCCCACCTGCAGTGTGCTGGGCCCTACCCCATCAGTTACTAATTAAGAAAATGCCCTACAGGCTTACCTACCGTCCTGCCTTTTTTTTCCACTTTATTTTTGTTTTCTTGTTTACATCAGTAGTAGGGGGATGAAAGAGAACTTATCTACTAGTATACCTTTAATTGTGATGTTATATATTCTTTTTTAAAAATTTATCTTTAATCTTTTTTTTACAGTCCAGTTGTTATCCAGTCCACCCTCAGACAGTTCCTCCTCCTATTTCTTAAGTGAGATTCCCTCCTTTCAGATGACTTTAGCGTATCAGCATATATGAAAACTACATTAAATCTTAAATTTTTAATTCAGTTTACAAAGATTTATTTTGACTTTAACATTGTCAAGATTAAGTTATATTGAAACAAAAGTGGTATTTATAGTTATACTTGGGAGACTTTAAAATTGAAGTTTTCGTTAATACTAAAATTCAGAAGCAGATTTTAGTCCTTTCCATTCAGTGTGAAATCAAAGTTCTGAGGAAAAGGCTGTGCCCTGGGTGTGCTCTAACCTTTCCAACCCTGTGCTCTGTTGCAGTTTGACACCACAGCTACTGTAGTTATTATGACTCGATTAAGTACAAGAGAGAAGTACGCTCAGATGCTAGCTTGTAATGACACTGTGGAGAGCAGGTAACAGAGAGCAGGAACAAAAGAAAATTAAACTAGTGTGACTTGGTTTTCCTTTAATGTATGGAAAGGAAATTTGGTTTGGGATTTCCTAAGGCCATTTTCTTGAAATAGTCTAACAATTTAACTGTAAAACTTATGTAATTTTAGGAATGAAATAGATTTATTTAAAGACAACAGTGTTATCTATTGGTGATTCTTAGCATACAGTAGTGCATATCTTTGTTCTAAAATCCTAAAAAGGTAATAAGGTCTTGTTAGTTATTACTATAACTTACAAAAGCTAAATTTGTAATTACTAGCTTTTAATAAGAGAAATATTTTTACACCTTGAGGTTTATTTTATAATCAGAGAGAATAATATCTAGGATGGTTTTCAGTGAGCCATAAGTATTTATCTTTGGTAAAGTAGGATAGAATCCGCACTATTGTCACCACACTGACCTTTGCAAAAATGTGTCTTTTAGAACTGTGAAATATGGAAAAACCTCAATTCTTTAAGATCTTGAGCTGCCTTTTAAAGATTTTCTTATGTCTTTGAAATTTTTTCATTAATTATTAAAGTAGCAACTAACATATATATTAATAAAGCTTAAAAAGTAAGATTTGTATTCTTGAAATTCACATTAATCATGCAGAGTTTTCCCCCCATTAGTTTGCACAGACATCTTATTGAACATTTAAATGCAGAAATAGTGCTGCACACCATCACAGACGTGAACGTTGCTCTGGACTGGATCCGATCAACACTGCTGTATATCAGAGCTCTGAAAAACCCATCTCACTATGGTTTGTTACTTTGACCTGGAAATATAGTGATTGTTTTTGAAACCATCAGGGTTTCTATTTATACTGTTAAATAGATTACAGAAACTAATAAGCAACAGAAAAAATAGTAGCAGTCACCAGTATAGTCAGAGATAAAGTAGGCAAAATGAGAACACACTGTTTGCTCTACTCCTAGTCCTTTAATAAGGTTTAAAATCAACACTGTTAAAAATAGATTCAATGAAAGAAAAAAATTAAGTACATAAACTAAATAACACAAGTTAAAGCTTTAAAGTTTTTAATCTTTCTCATACCATTCCGCTTCCTTCTCATTCTAAATTTGTAGCAATTTATTTTCCAATTTATAAGAACACAAAGCAAATCATAAAATAAAAACAATGTGTAATTTTCCATTTTTATGCAAACAATGTTCCATTGTATTCGTTTTCTAACAAATTGCTTAAAACACAACATCTTGGAACAGCCAACATTTATTATCTCATGCAGTTTATGAAGCCAAGAGTCTCAGCTGGATCAGAGTCTCTCTTGAGATGCTGGCAGCATGTCAGTCAAACTGCAGTAGCCTGAAGGTGTGGCAGGGTTTGCTCACTTACTATTTTCAATGTGGACTTTTCCTGCATCTCTCTTCCTGCAGGAAGAGTAATAAAAGACAGGCTGGCTAATTAAAAGCTGCATTTTCTTGTTTGTAACTGTAGTCACACATCATCACTTAATTTAAAACTAATTACTAGTCCTGGCTACTTGCAAGGGAGAGGAACTGAGTTCAATTGCTGTTGTGACCTTGGCAAACCAGGAATCCCAGAAACCTCTTGGCCTAGCCTTCCAGCATTTGGAGCTGCATGCCTGCCACTATGGTTCTGCACCGTTTTTTGTAGTTTCCCCCAACAGATTTTAGAGGGTTTCTGTTTAATTAAGTTTTAG
>JADRCC010557882.1:0-29816 GCA_019843855.1 Hylomyscus alleni | reverse complement strand
CCATTATCTACAATCTTCATTAAAATAATCTAATGAAGGAATTCACATTTGAAATGAGAAAATTTCTCCACAGGCTTAAGGTTTAATCTGTTATTTTATTCATTTTATTTGCTACCTTCCAACACACTTGTTTTCTTGTTATTTTAAAAAGTAATCTATTTGCTAGCTAAATTACAGGTTTTTTGTTTATGTCTTTGTTTTAATTTGGTAATCTGAAGATTAATGTTGGAAAATGAAATAGAAAATCTAGCATTTCTTATCTCCATCAAGGATATCTGGTGTTGCATAGAAAATATTACTACATAGACAATAATCCAAGACAATATTTTATTCTTCGTATTTTTTCACTTTTTAATTTTTTAATATTTCTCAATAGCTTATGTTTTCCTACTTTAAATTCTTATAAATCTACATTCATATATTTGTGTATTAATTGTATATTAATTATGTATTAATTGTGTTGTTTGAGGCCGCTAGACAGTATTCACTAATCACTGAGGAATGTTTGTATTATCTAAGTTTATTTTTTCATTTTTATTTATTATTTTTATATTATTTTATAAAACTAAAAGAGAAAAGTTAATTGTGGAATTTCCAGATTTTAAAGTATAGTAGAGAATATATCTAGGGGTACTTTCTATTAAAGAGAAACCCATCTTTTCTTTCTTTCTAAACCATCTAATTTTTGTAATATCCAGATTAAAATGTTTTCTTTTCCATTTTATGTTTTAGATTATAATTCAATATTTCATTTCTTTCTTCAATTCCATTCTCCAACTCTGAAACTTTGTTCTCTTTCAATGTAATAACCTCTTTCCATGAATTGTCATGTATATGTATATATTTGAACGTAAATATGTCTTCCTAAATATAACCTATGCAGTCTACATAATGTAATTACATATCTGCATATAGGCCTGAGCATTTGATGTTCTCAGAAAGACTGTTTCTACCAATCTCGGTTAACAATCTCCTTAGTTACTATTTATTTATTTGTTCGTTTATTTATTGTATATTTTATAGCCTCCTGTGGTTTTCCCCATTTACTTTAACATGTGTGCCTCTATCTGCTTTAACATGCCTGTCTCCATCTGCTTTAACATGCCTTTTACTGTCCTTGCTCCTCTCCTGCTTAGACCATCACACTGGTAAGACTTTAAGGGTGTAGTTCCCTACACAATCTTCCTAATATTCTGTTTCTATCAGTCTTTCTGCTTTCTCTTTCACAATTTTGGCTGAATCTAAAGTGTTTATTTTATAGATGTATTTATTGGAGTTGGACTTGCAACTCTGCATTTTGATCAGTTGTGTTTTCCTCTGATTGTCTCCATCTGTTGAAAACTGAAGTTTCTTGGATCAAAGGTGAGGTCTACACTTATTTGTGGGTGGGTATAATGACAAATATTGACAGTGTAGTTAAGAAACTTGAGTCCTTCACTAGATAACATGTATCATACTTTTATGCAGACTTTTTTCTCATAATGTTAGTTATATATTAAGTACTGTGGTTCAATAATAAAAGGACCAATAAATATAGAGGACATGAAGCTCATGTGTGGTAGTTTGAATATGCTTGGCCCAGGAAATGGCATTATTTGGACATGTGGTCTTGTTGGAAGAAGTGTTTCACTGTAGACATGGGATTTAAGACCCTCCTCCTAACCATGTGGGAGCCAATCTTCTTGGAGCAGCTTTTAGGTGAAGATGTAGAACTCTCAGCTCTACCTGCACCATAAATGTCCGGATACTGCCATACTCCCTCCTTGATGATAATGGACTAAATTTCAGTTCATGTAAGCCATCCTCAATTAAATGTTGTCTAAATGTCACCTTGCTCATGGTGTCTGTTCACAGCAATAAAATCCTAAATAATGCATCATGACAATGCAAATAGTATGGTTAATTTGGTGAATACCATAACTAGTATGTACCTCTGAGTTGGTTATCCTACTCTTCCTTCCCTATTTATGTAAATACAGTATAAAATCTTAAATTGCAAATATCTGCTAGTAGATTTCCTGTGAGTCCTTCCATAGTGTTTATTAAATCACATCCTATTTATTTTCTTTTTGGCTTATTATGTTGGTTCTATGCACAGACAGCTAACCAAGTCATTGTTAGGAGAGGTAATATACATAAACACAACTTTATACAAATAAAAATTTTACAAATATGTCTAAAATAACATATTTAGGCAATGTAACCCAGTTTACAGCTTATTCAACTATGTCTTATCACATAGAACGTCAATGTAATATCTATTTAGTATGTTGAATTACATGTGGTTATACAGTAGTTTGTTTTCCTTTAAAAATAGTCATTGAAATATGATATATAATTATTTTATTTCTCTTTTAACTGGCCCACAATCCAAGTGAATGAATGACTATATATTATTAAAAGAACAGAGGTGGTTGATAAATTGCTTCAGATGTATAAATTTACTCGTAAAATATATTTGGACACCTACTCTTATTGTTTTCCACAAAACAGAATCTCTAGAAATCATATCATTATAATATTCAAGCTTTCTACAAAAGAAAAATATCACAGAAGTACTTTCTGAAGAACCAGTCTTTATTACTGTGATTACAGGAAAACACCTCCTTTTACTAGGTATAAAAATCTCTTCCCCTAGACCAACCAACACAAGGTATTAGTTCTGCTCTTGAGAGCTCTACAGTACAAGTCTAATCCATCTTCCACATGACAGCCCTTCACATTTTTGAAGGCAGCTTGCACTGCTCTGCTAAGCCCCTTAATCTATATATTCCTGTGGTGCAACTATATTTTTTGTCAGCTCCAGTTATTCTTTTGTGACTGCCTATGAGGTTCTCTCTTGTCATCTGTTAGTATTAGCTTGTCAGTGCTTAGTTTCAAGTCATTCTTCACTTGGAATAATCGATTCTCAGATGAATGAACATAAGACAAAAATGAAGTTACCACAGTAGTTCAGTAAGAATATTTCTTTAATAATACTCTTTGTCACACTCTGTTCCTTCAATCATCAATGGCTATGTTGTAAATGCTTTCTAAATTTAAGGTATGTTACAATTATCATTTAGTCAAGAACATATATTCTGAGAGTGAAATTTTTGTGGTAATGTTCATAGAATGATGGCATGATCCTCTAATCCATGATTCCTAATATCTCATGTGTGAGAATATTAATACTTAAGATATTATGTGTTAAATTTATTTGGAAGCTCCTTTGGTGACTTGCCTGAGTGCTTGTTGTGTGGAAGAATTCATGAGAAAGCCAGAATGGGAGGTAGGTATGAAGTACTTATATGGCCTCATTCTATAAAGCTTCAGTTTCTCAGAATCTAAAAATTAGTATGTATAGAAATAGAGGGGAAGGAAGAAAAAGAAGAAGAAAGAAGCAGAGGCTAAGAAGTTTCTACTTATGTGTCCTCAGAAGACATTCAAGGCAATGTTAACAACTTATCATTGATCAAAATTTAGTTTGCAAGACAAGTCTAGCTACCAGTGCAAGGTTATTACATGGTCCTTTTGATGAAAATGCAGAAAATGAGTGCATCCTCTTATATAATATTTGAAAACTATGGTTTGCCACAGGATACCTTCCAGTTATAATTCCTAGCTATCTACATGTAAACTACCCAACTCTTCAGTAGATACTCAAAACTAATCTTACATAACACTAGATTGCAAAATAGGATTTCACAATCTTAATCAACATAAGCTACATGTTTATTTTTTCTTTTTTCTTTGTGGCTAGTGCTCATGCAATACTTGTAGACTAAAATGTCACTTTACTTCAATGAATCCAACCTACGAGGATAAACAAAATCACTGTAGGCAATATCGTTATAGGAAGCGGAAATGGAATGCCTTCTCACCTTCTTCAGAATTTTGGAAATTATTTGTGGACATTACTGGCTTCAAAGGAATATTTATTTTGTATTGCGTTTGTCATTTTTTAACCAAAACTGACACATTTTCCTTTAATGTCAAGATTCTTATATGTAGTCACATTCACAAATCTCTCTGTGACAACTAACTCAATGATGGGCTTCCTAAGGCAGAAATGGCCCAGAATCCATGAAGTCATTAGAAGTCAACACTTTTCCAGTGAATGGTTCAGAAGCACTTAAAAATTTTAGCGATTTTACTGGTTGTTTGAACAAGCTCATGAATAATCATTTCTTGTTTTCTGGAGGATTTTACAGATATTTTCCATCACAATTTGAGCTTCATTTTTTAATGGAGCTGGATAGTTCTGGGTTATTTCACAGTTTTGAATGCTATTTCCATTTTGAAGTGCTTAGAAAAAAAGAAACTTTTTTTTTATTTTAAAACTTTAACACTTAACATTTTCCAATATTCACTAATTTCTGTAAAAATGGGTCATTTTTAAAAATATTTTTTAAAACTGATTTTGTTCATTCATCTTGTTATGTCTTACACAATTAAATATATCTCTTGGTATTTTTGAAATTCAGCATTGAAATTCATACTGGATTTGCTGATTTATTAAATACATGTCTTGTATTCTGTGTTTTTATACATAGCAGTCTTGTCAGAAATTGTTCCACTATATATGAAATGTCACCTTTCTTCTAGCTGAAACTCTCCCTATAATTCATGTGATAGAGTTGCTATACAGTGCTGTTTTTCTTTTTTAAATTTAAATTATATTTTTATGTTAAGATGTGAAACTGAATTCAAATTATTGTCTCAGCAAAGTATAAAGCAATCTCTTGTACATTAATTAATCATTTAATTAGGAATTTGGACAGGCAGAAGAAAAAATAGTTTTCTCTCCTTTACTATATCTCTACACGCAAAGGGGAAGACCTGAACAGGAGAAAGACTGTATGGCTCTGCTGAAGAGTCTTCACATGATGGTTAATTGTTAGGTGCACCAAGGGTGACTCAAGTTACCGTCAGTTTAAGTGAATTGGGTTCTTGCTGTAAAACAACAGAGAATGGAAAAGTATCTCAGTGGCAGCATGAAAAAAGCAAGCATTTTATGAAACAGAGGCAGCAAAGGTATTGCTGATCTCAGAAGCCAGCCTAACTGTGCTAGGACACCTCTGTTTAACCTAATGCCAATGCAGATGCCAAGCTTGGATTCACCTGCATCTTTAATGAGTGACTAGGAAAGCCATATACAAAGAATGAATGAAAAATGAGGCTTATATTAATGTTTTAAAATAAAATTTTTCCAAACTCAGTTAATTTTAGCATGCAACTTAAATCCATTATGTGAAAATGAGTTTTGTGTGTGTGTGTGTCTGTTTCTGTGTGTGTGTGTGTGTGTGTGTGTGTGAGAGAGAGAGAGAGAGAGAGAGAGAGAGAGAGAGAGAGAAAGAGAGAGAGAGAGAGAAGAGGGGGAGAGATTTCTAGCTTTGTTTTTGTTTGTTTGTTTTTGTTTTGTTTTTGTTTTGTATTTTGAGGCAGGGTCTTGCTAAATATCCTAGACTAGTTTGGATTTGTAATTTTCCTGCCTCAGCTTCCTGAGTACTAGTATTGCATCTAGGTTTAACTTAATTTCAGTACAATATTCTTCACCAACGTCCTCTGCAATTACAATAATTATTTATTAAATTTCCTTTCCAATAATGTATACATCCCATAAATGAAATAATAAGGATTCTATTACACTCAGTCTAATGAACAAAGATAAACTTGATAAAACTAGTATAAACAAATGTTTCCACATCAAATTTCTTCCAAATGGACTTGTTCCTTAATAAATACTGTTATATTACTCAAAATGTAAAGTAAGCTGTTTCACATGAAAGCCTGTAATTAAAAAAAATTCTTTTATTTTTATAGGATTTTTTTTTGCCTGCATGTATATGTGTGCACCATGTACATGGTGTGTGTATGTGTGCACATGCGTGTATGTGCACATGCAGGTATGTGTGCATACACATGTGCCTGTGCATACCTGCCTACATGTGTAGGTATTTAAATGCATGAGTGAGTAAAATTTTGGCATGTATGTATAAAAGCTAAAGGTTAATATCTGATGTCTCCCTCTCCACTTTAGTGGTTACATAGGATCTGTCTTCATACATAAATATCACCTATGGATTAGGATAACTAGCCAATGAGATCTAAGGATCTGTTTGTTTTCTCTCCCCAATCCCCTCCTTGCCTACTATCCGGTTGTTATAGATGCATAGTACTGCCCTGTATTTTACTTGGGGTTTTTCAGATGCAAATAGAGTATATCATAGTTGTGGGATAAACACTTTACTGACTGAGCCATTTCATTTACCCCTCACACCTACATTTTTTGACAGAAATAATTGATTATATATTTCTTCCAAAAGTCTTTTTCCTGAGTCTTTTCAAATAAATTGTATTTTTCTTCAATTAAAGTCATGTGCAAAGAACTGCACTAACTTACTTAAGATACCTTTAAAGTAATTACAAATATATTTTATATAGTTTGGCTTCAGCTAGATTTTGTATTATCTAATCTTAAACCATTTTCCCTTATACTTTAGAATCCAGAATCTATATAGTAAACTAAAGATCATTATTAATGAGGATTTATTATACACTTGAACATAAACCATTAAATTACATGGAGCTTTTGCATTTTACAAAAGATAAAATGCTGAGACTTGTCAACACACATTGCATAATATATTCATAGATGTTAATTTATTTGTCATGACAGTAAGGCAAACTCTTTGATTTAACTCAGATCTGCAAAATTTTCATTAGTGTTTTAATTGTTTTAGTAGTTGTGTTAAAATTCTTCAATAATGGGTTACATTTCTATAAAACTTACACATGAATACATTTATGTGTATGTCCATATGTGAAATAGACACACACATACACAAACACACACACACACACATCATAGAAGCAAAACCACACTTATAGACATAATAGTTAATACAGTGTAAAATCTTTAACAGCTTCAAACAAAATTATCTCAAAGAAAAAAATATGGTTATACTATTTGGAAAAATTTTTTTTCTATGTATGTTTCTAGGGTATGAACCTTTGACATTCCTACCAATGCAATGAAATGAAAACTATTATTGCAGATCATAATTTTTAAATGAGATAAATCTTATGATCACTACATTATTGCTACTACATTACCTTGACACACTGAATTCATGGATTGAAACTACTGAACTCAGGGCCCAAAACAATTTTTTTCTCCCTCAAGTTGTTATCTTTTACACAATAATAAAAATCTTATCATAAAAAATTTGGGGACAATTACATGACTCCCTAAATGTAATTATTTTAAGAATCAAATTTAGATTTTACTCTCTAATGATGTTGAGTTCTAGAAATCATCATGAAGGAAGGGAAAAGATTATTTATCAAAAGTTCAGAGCCACTCTCCTTGCCATTCTCAGATTGTGAAGATTTTAGCTAAATATTCACCACAATTGTTGCAGTATTTTCTACAGCACACACTCAGCTAAAGTATATAAATAAGGAGGTAAAAGATAAAAGGAAATAAGCAATTTCTTACGTGTCATATTTTTCGGGGCAATCTGTGTTTTACTCTAGGTGTAAACTCATTCATGTCATCTGTCCTTAAAGTTAGAAAATTATCCCAATAATCTGCATATTATTAGAACATTCAGGAGGTAATATAAGCATTTCCTTTCCTTTGCCTTTCCTATATTTAAATGTAAAACTATTTGACTCTTGCTTATCAAGTTAACTACAAGGAAAATATGCAAAATCATTTACATATAATCCTACAAAGAAAATTTATGTGTAATTATCCTTTTAGTTTTTGAAAAATAACATTCTTAAGCACTATTAACCTTAATTATGTGAGGCAAATCTCTAGATTTTTACCAGGGGAATTTGAATTTTCTTTTTGGCAGTAACTGGAATCCCTATAACTTATTTAATACTAATTCTCTGGCATTTTTCAAAAATTGCTTCCAATGCCTAGTTTATGCTAATTTCGTAAGTGACTTTTTAAATTTTAGAATACAGGTAAAATATTTAGGTCAAGTACAAAAAATTTAAACTTTGGAACTTACAGGGTTTTTTTTCATAATTGTCATTTGAATGTGGAAATAAATGTGGTTTGTACATAAGGATGTTATGATAGTTTTGCTTTTTATGTAGTTAAACTTCAATTTGCTTAATTAGTGCATTTTAAAGAATCATAAAAGAAGAATTAAAGCAAAATTGTGTGTATTGAATTATAATGACGATGTATGCTGTTGTACCAATGATAGGACTGTTGCTGTGGCCTGGAGCTCCCTCTCTCCTTGCTGGTAACTTGTGGCTGCACAGCGCATAAGTCAAAAAGGAGGCAATGTATAAATGAGATATTTTATTGTAGGAAGGAGAAAATAGGCTGGTAAAGTAAAGAGAAGGAAAGGAAAGGAAGGAGAGGAAAAAAGGAGAGAGAAAGGAAAGAAAATAAAGCAAGAAGACAAGAGAAGAGAACAAAGAGCAGGAAAAAGAGAGGAGACAAAGAGCTAGAGAGATGAGGAAAGGGGAAAGAGCAAGAGAAGAGACAAAGAACACGAGAGAGAAGGAAGAGGTAGAGAGGAAGAGGAAGAGAGGAAGAGGAAGAGCAAGAGAGGGACAAAGAGCAAAAGAGAGAGGAGGGGGCAAGCAGTCCCTTATATTGTATGGGGTGTGGCATGTCTGACTGTGGTCAGATGAGTGGGGATAGGGCCAGCTAGAATTCTGGGAGCTTGGGCATTGTCTGCCTGATAGAGCACACATCTCCTGCTGGGGCAGCTGTGAGGGGTTGTGACTTGAGCAGAAGTCTAAGACTCAGGAGTTATAGTCGAGCTCCTTCTACCAGCTGCAAGCAGAAAACTGCCCACTGAGGCTCCAGGGCTCACTGCCATTACTCGACTGAGCCTAAGTTATCTGAAGAGACCACTGCCCTACACTGCACCAAATATGCTCTGCAATAACATGCCAGAACATTTGTGTTCCTGTTTTTAATTTAATTACCATTCACTGAGCACATACCTTACCAACATGTACAAACTTTAAGGAAACACTATGAAAGAAATATAGCAAGATCTAGAAAGCAAAGAGGATATATATCTATATATATATATAGATATAGATATATGTATGTGTATATATATATACACATATATATATATCTATCTATCTATATATATATATATATATAGAGAGAGAGAGAGAGAGAGAGAGAGAGAGAGAGAGAAAGACAGGAGACAGAGACAGAGACAGACAGACAGAGAGACAATATGAGAAAGAGACACAGAGAGAAACAGAGAAACAAAAAGAGAGAAGACTACAGATTCTTACCTGAAGAATTCTTTCAGAAGGAAAATATGAATTAACTTTAAAAATATGAGTAAAGTGGGGTGGCAAGCAGGGGGAGGGAGGAAACAACAGGGGTTTGTTCTTGTTGTTTTTTGTTTTTTTGTTTTTTTATTTTTGCTCTTTTTTTGGAGGGGAAACTGGGAAAGGAAAAATCATATGACATGCAAATAAAGAAAATATCTAATAAAAAATATTTAAAAAAATGTATGGGTCAAGCTGGGCAGTGGTGGCACACGCCTTTAATCCCAGCACTTGGGAGGCAGAGGATTTTTTATTTTTTTATAAAATAAAATAAAATAAAAATATGGGTCAGAAGGTATGGGCAGTAAAATGATTTCATTTAGAAGAAAGAAGATAAGACAGAAGGCAAAGATGTACTTGGTAGAATTCAACATTGCTATGATATCTGTATTGAAAATTATCAATAAATTCTTTTCAAAATATGTTGTATTTTAAAAGTAGAATTGATCTTAGTCATTCTGACTAGTGTGAGATGGAATCTCAGAACTGTTTTTATTTGCATTTCCCTGATGACCAAGGATGTTGAACATTTTTGGGGGGTGCTTCTCAGGCATTTGGTATTCCTCAGTAGAGAATTCTTTGTTTAGCTCTGTACCCCTTTTTTAATAGGGTCATTCGGTTCTCTGGAGTCTAACTTCTTGAGTTCTTTGTATATATTGGATATTAGCCCTCTATTAGATGTAGGATTGGCAAAGATTTTGTTCCAATCTGTTGGTTGCCATTTTGTCCTATTGACAATGTCCTTTGCCTTAAAGAAGCTTTGTAATTTTATGAGGTCCCATTTGTCAATTCTTGATCTTAGAGCATAAGCTATTGGTGTTCTGTTTAGGAAATTTTTCCCTGTGCCCATGTATTCAAGGCTCTTCCCCTCTTTCTTTTTTATTCGTCTCAGTGTATCTGGTTTTATATGGAGGTCTTTGATTCACTTGGAGTTGAACTTTGTACAAGGAGATTGGAATGGATCGATTTGCATTTTTCATGGCTCCAGTAGCATATGTATAGAAAAAGATGGCCTAGTCAGTCATCAATGGGAGAAGAGGCCCTTGGTCCTGTGAAGGCTCTATGCCCCTTCAGGAAATTTGTGGATTGTAGGACAAATGATGGTATATGAAATGCATTCAGGTCATCAATAGCACTCAAGAATGTGGCTTTCTTTTTCTTTTTTTTTTTGTTTGTTTGTTTGAAACAGAGTTTCTCTGTGTAGCTCTAGCTATCCTAGAACTTTTCTGTAGACTGGGTGTTTTTGAACTCAAGTATTTGCCTGTCTCTGCCTCACAAGTGCTGAGATTGAAGGTCCATGTCACCACTGGCAGGGTAATGTGCCATTTCTTAAAGAAAACATGTGCATATACACTCTGTCTGTCTGTCTATTTATCTATCCATCTATCCTTCCACCCATCCATCCACCTACCCCTCTATCTATCTATCTATCTATCTATCTATCTATCTATCTATCTATCTATCTCTATATATCACATATCTGTGTATTATCTATCTACATATCTATCATCTGTACATTTAACACTACGTATCTATTGATCTATCTTTCTAACTACCTGTCATTTATTTTATGTATGTAAGTGTGGGAGTGCATGTGCACATGACTCCAAAGATCCATATAGACAACATGCTTCTGATCCCCATGGTGCATATGTGAGTATCCTAGTTTGTGGAATGTCACGTCCTCTGCTTTGCTCGCCATCACTGAAAACTGAAACTGAAACCTTGACGCCAGCTGCCAAAAAGCCCACTGCTTTGATGTTCCCTTGGATGGCCAACACCTCTCTGATCGGATTAGAAGCCTGTTCCTGGAAACTGTTTACATTATAAACAGTACCTCAGATACCTGCTGTTTTCCAAAGACTCTTCACTAGTAGAAACTCTGAGACACTGGCTCCTGTTATGTTTATACTATAAACTTTATTAAGCCCGTTCCTGGTTGCCTATGTTTATGCTATGCACCTCATGAAATCTGTTCGGTTTTGTTTTCGCTTCTGAAAATATAAATGCCTTGCCTGCTGTTTAATTAGTGTGTCTTGATAAACGAGGTTTCTTGACACCCGTCTCTGTGTGTTCTTTCCCCCGATTTTATTTCCACAGGCTCGACTTATCGTCTTCGGAAAAACGGACCCAATATCCTGTTATGTAGCTCCGCTGGCGGAAGCAACACTAGTTGCTAAAAACAGAACTGTGAGTCTCTACAAAAGTATTATGCGTACTTATCAACTGAGCAATCTCTCCAGACCAAAATGTTCAATTTTCATTCACCTGCCAAATTTAAAAATGCATGTTTATATTAAAATGTTGATTCATTTTTAAGTCTCAACTTTCTTCTCACATTCACTTTGAAGAAGGAAGACATTGTAAGGAATCTGTTTTATCATGTTGTATGAAAGCTAGTATTTTCAATAATAGTAGATAATATTTCTCCTGCATTTTGTAAAAAAAAAAAATCCTCATCTAACAACATTGTTAAACATTTGTTTTGATACATTTGTACTTTATGTGAAAATGTTATTTGAAATCAGTAGGGGACATCTTTAATTGGATGGTTAAAATATTACAGAAATACTATGCTCAGCGGTAATAACATTATTATAAATTTTATTGATCACTTTGCCATGCACATTTTCTGTATCATGTAAATCAATACCCACTCATGACCCTTTTTTTCCAAGAGAATAAACAAGGTAAGTAGTGATTAAATTGATTATGTAAATTAACCAAGATCTTATAACTTGCTGAGATGTCACTCATTTAAAATTTGTAACTTAAGATTAATGTAGTAAAAATGAATTATTTTGCCATGTTTCTGAATAATCCTCAACTGTGAATAAATTGCATGTGGAAATTTCACATATAGTACTTATTGGTTTGTTCCATGTTTAATTACCTTATCCAGGACAAATTTTCTATAGCATTTTAAACAGATCTTTAATACCTTACATTCCTTGTACTATCTATCTTATCTTATCATTAATTTTTTAAAAGGAATTTTAGACTAACAGAGATTCTCTTTAATGAGATCACAATATTTATATAGCATTCTGTATTTTATTTTTATTTCTAAAATATTTATGATTTTATTTTAATAAAGGTATATATCTATAGATTTTGTTGATTCTGCCAACTATTATTCCTTTGTGTGATGTAATTGTAATACTTTATTCCACATTCTTTAAAAGTTATTTTAAATTATTTTTGAGTTATAGTATAATCTCAACTTCCCACAGTAGGATATTACTGCAATTTTATCTCTAATTGTTACTGAATTGAGTAGTTGTATAATTATCTCTTGTGTATCTCATTCTATGATATATGTACTCTCTGACCTACACACTAATTATTCTGAAATTTATTTCCTTAACATTGCTTTATAAGGCTTGTTAGTATAAGACGGGCACACTTACTGTATGATATTTGTCTAATAAGTGCATTTACCTTTCAAGAATTTAAGTTTTCTTATTAAAAAGCCAGTAATAATAAATTTATTTTAAGGATAGTTTTATTGTTACAGATAAGACAGGGAACATGCATTATTTGCATAGAAATATTTTTCCTAGGCATAATAGTTCAAACTAATATCAATATATCATCCCATATTTATATGTTTAATCATTTTACTGGCTTTGATAAACTATTATTAAATAAGGTTTATAGTTTATATCAGGGTATAATCTTGTATAGTTTCTTTCATTTTTATTAAATGTTAAATTCTGTATGTATGATGGGTTGGAATCATGAGTGGTAAAAAATAATTAGTCAAGACAGAATGAAAAACAAAACAAAATAACACAAAACAAAAAACAAAAAGAAAGACAAGATAAATGCTCGTTGATTCTCTTTTTTTCCTTCAAAGAAACAGCAGGAATGCCAATAGCAGAATTGGGTGGAACAAGAGAGTTGTCTGTGGTCATTTTATGGAAGAAATGTTTAATCTTGAGCCTTCTAATGTTGTGCCTGCTATGAAAATTAGGGCAACTCTAAATGGCTTATGAGCAACTGGTAGAGACTAGGTTTATACAACAATAGCTCTGTGAAGCATGCTATTCCTAGAGTGTTTGCCTCTCAAACTTGTTTCCCCATATTACTTTCAAATAGAGAAATAAGATTATTCTTAGACATTCAGAGATAGATGTGTTTTTTAGTGGCTTCTTTGGGTCATGAAGCAGGGGGTAGAACTGCCTCTACCTACTCTTTCTGGTCTACTAAGGGATTGTGAGAAACAATCATGACTGGACAATTGGTTAGGAGTATACCTGGACTAGAATGAGGACCCCATACAGGCACATAGGACTGCTGTGACTGATTGCAATGAGAGAGGATGCACCTAACCCTTCAGAGACTTGATGTGCCAGTGAGCAGGATGAGTTGGGGAGGGACACTCTCTCAGGAAAAGGTGATGAGAAATAAGGAGAAGAATACTGGGAGGGCATACTGGGAGGGGGAACTGCGTTTGGGGTGTAAATAAAGCAAACAAACAAATAAAATTTTAAAAATGAATGAAAGTCATATATATACATTTTATGGACTCATAGGGAATTGTGTTATATAGGACTTAAAAATAATGGATTGTCCTAGCATGTTGGTTGGGATCCAGGCTGAAGCATCATTTGAATCAGAAATCCTTGATGTCTAGCAAAGAGATATCATTCCAGCTAACTTAAAAACAGAGGGTCAGAATATAAGAAATAAAATGATGTTCTTAAATGGTGTCAGAAAACTTAGCAACCAAAAACAAATGCACAGACAACTGTTTTAAAATATCACCAACTTGAACTCCTTTAGTTCCTAGTTTTCAAAAATCACTGGAGCATTTGATGAGGTGTGAGAAATTCTGTGATGCTTGTCCAGTTGTGCTGATATAGAAGCAATAACCTTCCTCTAACATGTTAGCTATTTAACCTCTAGCATCTCTTAGCAATTTTAGGGCCTACCACCAATCCAGAAATGTAGTCACTGCAAGGACAATTTACTGTTTCTGTGTTACTGAAACTTCTTTTGCCAGAAGGAATAACTTGGTTTGTGAATTTCAGGGAAACCTTAAGTGAATAAAACAGTTTATGGGAGTGGTGTTGAAATAAACTGTGCAAATCTGAGGTCATTGAGATTATCTGTTACCTCAGCCAAACTGAAATCAAACTGTTCTGCATTATCAGGGGAGTCTTGACTAATTTCTGCTTGAGATAATGACAATATTTTGTAATATCCCTTCTCTCTCCCTCCATTAAACATACAACTTGTAAATATGGCACTTTTGGCTGGAGTCTATCTTGGGAAGCTCACATAAAATGTGTTTGTGAAGAACGTTGTTTCAGAAAGAACTTTCCTATGATTACAGACATAGGCCTCATTAATCATCAATTGATTGGTAATCAAATGTGAGTCTTTTCTTACTGAGGTTAAGCATACATTTAAAACAATACATATATCTTACCTAGTAAAGTCACCAGAGAGATAACTAATAAAAGACAAACAAATTAAGTCTCAATTACCTTAGCTTGGCTTCTATATAGTCCCGATCACAAAGAGGAAGAAAACATGGTTTTAGATGCTGAACAAGTTTCAGTTGGCAAGAATATAGGCCTTTTCCCACAACAGAGAGCATTCTACCATTGGGTATATGAGAAGGTCAGCATGAGAAGTCATGGTAGAAGCTGCATAGAAAGGTGGAATAGACAATAATTAGTATGGTAAGTTCATTAACAAAGAATGGCAGAAAAACAGATCTTTCTCTGTTTATTTATTTATTTCTCTCTTTATCTCCATTTCTGTTTATCAATCTATTCATTGATCTCTCTTTTGAGATACATTTATAAATATAGATGTACATGTATTTACATATATATATATATGTAAACACTATCTATCTATACCTATATCTACCTACCTATCTATCTATCTATCTATTACCTATCTATCTCTTATCTATATCTGTTGTTACATGTATAGATTTCTCAAAACAAACTACTTATGCATGGTGTGTTGTGTGATATGAATAAAAATGAAGAAAAGAGACATAAAATGTTCTTACTTAGCGTGTACTGGTTATCTCAATACCTCCAAAGAACTTCTTCAGGGGAAAAGAATGTTTCAACTGAAATGCTTTATTAGAAAAAGAAAATTCTCCAGAACTGTAGAGACTGTATATGGATGAAAGAGTAGCTCTATCGAGGAAATGTCAATTGTCCTTGAAATTCAGAAAAGTCCTTTTGAGAAACCCAAGTAAGAGAGAAATGTTTTTCTCAATAAGTTCTAATGTTTTATCTAGTATTAAGTAGATGGTGATACATGAAAAGTTTCTAGTCTCACCTGGAGGCATCCTAGGCAAAATCTGCCATGTTGTCTTTGAGCCTATAGGTAGATCACTGAGTGAATTGAGTTGAGAGACATTGAAAAGAACAACACTGGAAAAAAGGTAGGATCTTCAATAAGTGGTGCTATTCGAATTGGTGACCTGTATGTAGGAAAATGAAAATCTAACCATATGTATCAACCTGCTTAAAGCTCAAGTTCAAGTGGATTGAGAATCTCAACATAAAACCAGATACACTGAATCTAATACAAGAGAAAATGTGAAAGATTCTAGAACTCATTGGCACAGGGAAATTTTCCTGAACAAAACACCAATGGCTCAGGCTCTAAGATCAACTATAGTTAAATGGGACCTCATGAAACTGAATAGCTTCTGTACGGCAAAATACACCATCAATAGGACAAGCCAGCAGCCTACAGATTGGGAAAAAAATCAACTTCACGAATCCTACATCTGATACAGTATCCAAAATATATAAAGAAGTTAAATATATAAACTCAAGAAGTTAAACTGCAAAAAACAAATAGCCCAATTAAAAAATAGGATACAGAGTTAAAAAGAGATTTCACAACTGAAGAATCTCAAATGGCCAAGAAGCACTTAAAGAAATGTTCAAAGTCCTTATTCATCAGAGAAATGACCCCGAGGTTATACCACACACACATCATATTGGCTAAGTAAAAAACTCAAGTTGACAGTACATGTTGGAGAGGATGTTGAGATTGCTGCTGAGATTGCTAACTGATATAACCACTCTGGAAATAAATTTGGCCATTCTTCAGAGAATTGGAAATGGAAGAGCCAGCTATTCCACTCTTGGACATATATCCAAAAGATGCCTCACTTTATCACAGGGACACTTGCTCCACTATGTCCCATAGCAGCAATATTTATAATAGCCTGAAGCTGGAAACAACCCAGATGCCCCAATGAATGGATACAGAAAATGTGGTTCATTTACACAATGGTAAACTATTCAGCTATTAAAAATGAGGACATCAAGAATTTTGCAGACAAATAGATGGGACTAGAAAATGACATCCTGAGTGAGATAACTCAGAACCAAAAGGAAATGGAACTTACGTGTTCACTGATAAGTAGACATTAGCCAAAAAAGTATAGAACGTCTAGTATATAAACAAAAGACAGTAAGAAGTGTAACAAGCAGAATGGCCCAAGTGAGGATGCTTCAATCTCACTTAGAAGAGGTAAGAATATGATCACGGCAGCCAGAGGCAGGGAAGTACCTAGGTGAGAGGTGGGAAAAAGGGAATGGGATAAGGTAGGAGGTCAAGAGAGAAACCCAGAGTGCCAGGAAAGTGAGTGGAAATAAGTAGCCTTGGGGGTGGGAGACAAAACCTCTAGAAATTTCCAGAGACCTGGGAGATGAGAGACTCTCAGGACTCAATGGGGGTGACCTTAGCCCAGCATTGGAGAGAAGGAACTAGAAAAATCCATCTACAGTAGATAGACAGGCCTCAAGAGAAGGAACTGGGTTCCTCCTGAAGAAACAGGCGAAGGAGAAAGAGGAAAAAAGAGGAAGAGGAGGAGACTTGGGAGAGGTGAGTGAAGGGAAAGGGAAAAAGAAAAGAAAGATAGACCTGGCAGTGGTGGCACACGCCTTTAATCCCAGCACTTGGGAGGCAGAGGCAGGTGATTTCTGAGTTCAAGGCAGTCTAGTCTACAGAGTGAGTTCCAGGACAGCCAGGGCTACAAAGACAAACCCTGTCTCAACCCAAACGAACAACAACAACAACAAAACAAAACAAAAAATAAAGAAAAGAAAGAAAGTGTGCTGTGTAGGGGAGAAAGATAGAGAGGGTAGATGCATATAAATAATATAATAATATAATATATATAATATAATAATAATAATATAAATAAATTGTTATTATACCCAATTTTCCCCAGTGCCTTAGCATGGTAACCATAGTTTTAAAATTCAGTTTGAAATCTGTGGTTTGGTTCTGTACTTCAGAGATGTGATGTTAGATTTTAAAACCTTTGTAAACAAGGACAAAAATTATGATAATATTAAAGTGCAATATATGTGTATATAGTGATTTATTTATACACAAAATGTGCACATGCTGTCATATATAGTTGTATGGGATATAAATATTCATCTAATCACAGTTGAATTTAAATTAAAAGTTGAAAAATTATTTTATTCAAAACTTGTAGAAAAAACAATAATTTTACTAAAGAAAAGCATAATGCTAAAATTAAATTATTCATTTTTACCTTAAGAACGCTGTTTTATGTTTTATGAGAATATGACAAACATGGTATAGCCAAACATGAGAAGCCAGTCATACCATGCCACATCAGCTCTGTGCCTCAGTGAAAACCATGCCTGATAAGGTTACTCAGAAGGATGAGGGGCTGGCATGGTAACCTCTTAGGATTCCCATGAAAATGGGGTAAGCAGCCACAGCCTTGGCTCCGTTCTTTTTTGCTGTCTTACCAGAGTCCTAAAAGCCATCTTACATCAAATACCATATATGACAGATCAGGACTCCTCAAGGTGTTGCAGAGGCCTGTGTCACTACACTCCATCACACTTTTTTCTTTCACAAAGTTAACCTCCACATCCCCCACAGAGATGCATTTTTTTGATGATGTTAAAGCCCTCTCTCCTACCTTTTCTCAGATATGCATCTACCCTCTCTATCTTTCTCCCCTACCCAGCACACTTTCTGTCTGTCTTTTCTTGTCTTTTCTTTTCTTTTCTTTTTTCTCCTTTTTTCTTTTCTTTTCTTTTCTTTTTTTCCTTTTTTTTTCTTTTTGTTGTTGTTGTTGTTGTTGTTTTGAGACAGGGTTTCTCTGCATAGCTCTGGCTGTCCTGGAATTCACTCTGTAGACCAGGCTGTCCTCGAACTCAGAAATCCACCTGCCTCTGCCTCCCAAGTGGTGAGATTAAAGGCATGTGACACCACCATCGGGCCAGAGACATTTATTAAAACCAATACTAGTACTTTTTCATATGTAAAGCCACATCAACAGTTGTAATTATAAGCCACATAATAATTTGAGGATCTTGGAAAATCAAACTTAGAATCACGTAATACATTTTTTTCAGTAGAACTATCACATTATTATTCTATCATATCTGTATGGTACATAATGTATGATTATGCCTTCATGATTCTGGTCAATATGAACTGCTTGAAGCATTGTTAGGTGTAATATTCCACAGAGAAGCTTCAGAGTTCGAAAATCAATGCTACTGGCATTCAGGTCAAGTATAAGCAGAGATCTTATGCTTTGATCACCCTCTCTGTTCTAAACACATAATAACATTTGATAAAATATTAAAAAGGAAATCCTAAAAGCTACTGCTGAGGCAAAGTAAGAGCTAGATTTTTGTGTATGAACCCAAAATAGAATAAAAACACAGAGAAAAAAAGGTGGAGTGAAGCTCCAGGATTGCAGTCTCAAAGAAAGGAGTGTTATCAGACATCCAGTTTCTGCAGTCTGAACATGCTAAGAGTTTTTTCATATGAAATGGTCACCCTGAGCAACACTAATCGCATGAAACTTTGAAATGTGATCAACATGTATATTCCATACACTATTGAAACACAAGAACAAAATTATTAGTCTGAATTATAAGAAACAAGCCAAAGCCTAGATTTGAAAATGCAGAGAAATGCATTACACACACACACACACACACACACACATTTATGGAGCATAATAATTTTAATATATCCAGAACATATAACATATAAACCTTTCTAAACTCTTCACTATATTATGAGCACAAGGAAGAGACAACTGAGGGAATGTTAAAAGTTAAAAACAAAAAGATAAAGAATAGCAGAATTTTCTAAAGTGTAACTAGCATTTCAATCTTTCTAAATTCCATACTTCCTACAAAAAGTAAGAAAATATGCAAAAAAAACAAAATGCAAAAAGGAAGAATACAAACATTATGATTAAAATGTCTTCCACCTGACTTAATTATATGAGATTTTTTTCAAAAACTTTGACTGGGAGAAATAGAAATGGAGGGGAGCATGAAATCTAAACTGAAAAGAGGTGAGATTAAAAAGTGCTAAAAGGAATTTCTAATAATCCAAAATCATAAAGTAAAGGAAGTAATCAATGGTCCATATGCTAAGTAAATTCATTTAAAAAACAACACTTGAAAATTGAGCAATGTAGGAGAGCTAGCATTGGAGAACTCATAGAGGATTCTGTAGAAAAAGAGGGGATGATGTAAATACAAATATGAATCCTGGACACAAATTACAAATCTCTGTAAACTATAGTTGCTCCTCTAGAAAAGTTTTTTTTTTTAAATAATTAATAGCTATGCTGAGAAATAATACCACTTTTTGAGACTGCTTTTGGCATAATTAAATAACATAAAGAGAATTGCTATAATACTTTAGCATTGTAGCACAACAGAAAAATATTATGTCAAAACAATGTTTAGCCTCATACAATGATATTCTAGGATCAATAGTTATGCATGTGATATTAAATAATATTACTAAAACAGTCAATTCTAGTAAACAATATACTAATATCTCTGGAAAGAAAACTCCTTGAATAGTAGTTGTAACAAATTCAAGGTAGATTCTGCAGTTAAAATAAGAAAATTAATAGAAATTAGATTGTTGTACTATTGATATAATTCACTACAAAAATGATTCTAAATGACTCTCTTTTCCAAAGTACAACCTGAGATGCATTAGAAAAGGAAAGAATGTGATAAATAAATAAATCAAAAAAAAATCAAAAAAAATAAATCAATAAATCAATAAATCAAAAAAATGTAAATGAGGTATGTCAACATTGTTTGATAGTAGACATATTATAACATCAAGAACAAAACAAAACTAACCCCCGAGATTTCAAGCACAAGTTTGTCAATGAGCCTCATTGACTCAGAGCTGTCTCAATTTCCCACAGTGATGGAGTATTACTTGCAAATGAAAGATAAAATAAATTCTTTCTAACCCCTAGTTGTTTTTGGACATGGTGTGCTTTCACAGCCTTGGAAACCTAACTGGGATTGCTGTTGATACCAGACACATGAGATTTTATTGTGCAAGACTTCTCTGACATGTCTATGTTGGTTTTGACAGGATTAAGGAAGTATTTTGAAACTTTGGAATGGAAAAAACAACTGATGCTCAGGACTTAATGGGATATGGTAACTTAGAATATAAGAATGTTGGGAGAAGTAGAGATGATGGAGTCCTGGTTTAAGGAGTTTTAGAAGAAAGCAAAGATTCTTTTGCTGCCACCTAATTTTGAGTATAGAGTCTACAGTCCTGGTCATCTGGGGTTGAAGAATCTCTGATTAACAAGAGGCTAGAACCAACAGAGTGAAAGCTGGGCTAGAAAAAAATCATGCTGGTCAGCAGAGACTGAAAGATAAACAGCTGTAATTAAGAGGAAACCATCATTATTGAGGTAAATATTGTAAGGAATTTTTTTTTTTAATTCAACACACAGAGTTTTGGTCCTGAGGTGATCCACATTGTATTTCATGCTGGCATTAAAACTTTGTAATGTGTAAGAGTTTCTCAGGTAATACTGACTTTGAAGGACTGGAGGGTTTGTAGTGAGCAGCTGGGATTTGGGCATTATGAAAGGTCTGGAGAGGCTGTTCTTATTGACACAGCCTCATTTGCCATACAAGTACCATGATTTAAGGACTCATAGGAAGAAGTTGAGACTTGGTACTCTGTAGAAGAGGCAGAGCACAAGAAGAGAGCACAAGATAAGCTGTTGTTAAAGATACAGCCCACATGTAGCAGAGACTGCAGGATATTTGAGGCCAGTGTCATATGATCATCACCACCACCAGCAGCAGAAACTGTGTTGTGGAGCTGACCTGAGCCTAGGAGTTGTATTATGGGTGCTGTGAAACTTTATTACAGATCCAGAGAGGAAGAATTTCTTAAGCTCCTTGTAGCATAGAAGCTATTCATTTACATACTATGACAACTAAGATTTTAGCTGTTGGAGTTTGGTTTTATATGATTTTAATATAACTGCTAACTAGTTATTTATTCTCGGAAGAAAGGTTGTTTTAAATATCTTCTCATTAATTTATATATTTATCATTTTACATCCCAATTTCAGCCCCTTTCCTTCCAGTTTCCTCTCACATGTATCCTCCCTCATTCTATCTTCCCTTTCTCCTTTGAGAAGAGTGACTCCACCCTGGGTATCAACCCACCTTGGCATATCAAGTCACTGCAGTAATAAAAAGATGCTCCAGTTAGATAAACAGGGTTCTTCACAGGCAGACACCAAATTTAGGGATAGCCCTCCACTCTAATTGTTTGGGGACCCATATGAAGTCCAAGTTATATGGCTGATATGTATGTCTTGGGTACCAGTTCCAGCCTATGCTTGCTCTCTGCTTGGTGGTTCAATCTCTGCAAGCTGCCAAGGGTCCAGGTTAGTAGACACTTTTGGTCTTCCTGTGAAGTTCTTATCATTCAGATCCCTTGATCCTTACTTCAACTCTTCCATAAGACTCCCCTACCTCCATCTAATGTTTGGCTGGGGGTCTCTGCATCTGTTTTAGTCTGCTGTTCAATGGAGCCTCTCAGAGGACAGATATGTTAGGCTCTTGTCTGCAAACATATTAGAATATCATTAATAGCATCAGGGATTGGTTCTTACCCATGAGAAGGGTCTCAGTTTGAGCAAGTCACTGACTGATTGTCTCTACAAGTCATAAGGCAGGCCACATTTTGGGTCAAAGGTTTTGTAGACTGATTGCTGTCATGACACTTCTCCTGGGAGTACTGTGTGCCTATAGAAGGTGGCCACTTTAGCCTCCATTCTCTCCACTTCTTTAGAGTCTCAGTTTGAGTCACCTCCATAGACTCTCTTGGGCCTCCTCCATCCCAGTTCTTTGTGATGTTCTAGGGATGTACCCTGAACCACCTCAATTTTTTTCCTTTGCCCTGAGCTCCCTATGCTATTCCCTGAACCTCTACTTCCCCTCCTCTTCCTGCCTGACATCCAGTTCCCTTGATCCATGTACCTCCTACATCTATTTTATTTTCCCTTTTCAGAGAGATAAAAGTATCCTCCCTTTGGCCGTCCTTGCTGTTTGACTTCTTTGGATCTGTGGATTGGAGCATGAGGATTCTGTACTTTATAGATAATAAGCACTTACAAGTGAGAAAATACCATGCATACCCTTTTGGGTCTGTGTTATCTCACCCAGAATGATATTTTTTAGTTCCATTCATTTGCCTGCAAAATTCATGATGCCCTTGTTTTTTTTTTTTTTTTTTTTTTTTAAGCTGGGTAGTATCTCATTGTTTAAACAAGCACATTTTCTTTATCCATTCTCCTGTTATGTGTATCTGCATTTTTTTCCAGTTTCATATTATTATGAGTAATGCTATGAAGATTGTTGAGCAAGTGTCCTTGTGGGATGGTGGAGCATCTTTTGGGTATATGCCCAGAAGTAGTGTAGCTGGTTCTTGAGGTAGAAATATTCCCAGTTCTCTGAGAAACATGCAAAATTGATTTTCAGGGTTGCTGAACAATTTTTCACTCACATCAGCAATAGACCAGTCTTTCCCTTGCTCCATATCCTCACCACTATGTGCTATCTCTTGAGTTTTTGATCTTAGCCATGCTGATCTCTGTAAGGTAAAATCTAAGATTCATTTTGATCTGAATTTCCCTGATGATAAAGAATGTTGAATATTTCTCTAAGTGTTTCTTGGCCATTTGAAATTTTCTGTAGAAAATTCTCTATTTAGCCCTGTACCCCATATTTAATTGAGTTATTTGTGTTGTAGATGTCTAAGTGCTTGGAATTTTTATATATTTTTCATAATAGCCCTCTGTCAGATGTAGTATTGGTGAAAATTTTTTCCCAGTCCATAGGCAGTTGTCCTATTGCCTTTCAGAAGCTTTTCAGTTTGATGAAGTCCCATTTATTAATTATTGATCTTACTGCCTGAGCTTTAAGTGTTCTGTTCACTTAAAGTTGTTTCCAGTACCAATAGTTCAGGGGTTCAGCAGTTCAGGAGTTCAATACTAGTTCCCTTTTTCTGTTCTATTAGATTTGGTATATTTATTTTTATGTTAATGTCTTTGATCTACTTGGACTTGAGTTTACGCAGAGTGATAAATGTGGATCTATTTGCATTGTTCTACTTGCAGACATCCAGTTAAACCAGCAGCAAGATGCTTCTCTTTTCCATGGTGTGGTTTTAGCTTCTTAGTCAAAACTCAAGTGTATGTGTGTATGTGGGCTTTTTTTTCTGGATCTTACATTAGACTCTATTGATGAACCTGTCTGTTTCTATTTCAATAACATGTAGATTATTTTTATTATCATTGTTCTGTACTAAAGCTTAAAATCAGAGACAGTGATATCTCTACAAGTTCTTTAATGGTAAAGGACTATTTTAACTATCTAGAATTTTTTGCGCTTCCACTTGAAGATGAGGTCCATTTGATGTTATCAGACCATTTCAAGGTGTGTGAAGACTTTTGCAGGGATTTTGATGTAGATTGGTTTTGGTTAGATGATCATTTTCACTCTATTAGTCCTACTGACCCACAAGTATGGGACATCTTTCCATCTTCTGGTATCTTCTTCAACTCCTTTCTTCAGGAGACTGAAGACTTGATGTTCTTGTCATATAGATCTTTGAGTTGCTTAGTTAAAGTTACCCCAATATATTTCATACTATTTTTGGCTATTTTAAAGGGTGTTGCCTTACAAACATCTTCCTCAACCATTTTGTCATTTGTACTAAGGAGGGCTACTGATTTCTTTGGGTTAATTTTTTATCCATTCACTTACTGAAGATACTTGTCAGTTGTAGGAGTTCTTTGGTAGAGTGTTAGTCATCACTTACATATATGACCATATCATCTGTGATTAGCCTTATTTTGACTTCTTCCTTTCCAATTTGCATCCCCTTGATCTCCTTTACTTGTCTTATTGCTCTAACTAGAATTTGGAGTACTATATTTAAGAGTAGGGAGAGTAGCGAACAGCTTTCTGTTGTCCTTGATTTTAGAAGAATTGCTTTATGTTTCTTTCCATTTAATTGGAAGTTGTCTATTGGCTCCATGTATGTTGACTTTACTTTGTTTAGGTATGTACCATGTATTCAAAATCTTTCCAAGATTTTTAGCATGAAGAGTGTTGGATTTTGTCAAAAAGCTTCTCCAGCAATCAATGAGATGATTATGTAATGTTTTTCAATTTCTTTATATAGTGAAACATGTTGATGGATTTTCCAATATTAACCACACCCGCATCCCTAGGATAAAGCCTACTTGATTGTTAAAAAATGATGTCTTTTCTTGATTCAGTTTGTAAGTATTTTTATATCAATGTTTATAAGAGAAATGGGTCTGAAGTTCTCTTTCTTTGTTGAGTCTTTGTGTGGTTAAGGTAATCTGGTGACTGAAGCCCCCTTAGAATGAGTTTGGCAATGGTCCTTCTGTTTCTATTTTGTGGAATATTTTGGGGAGTATTGGTACTACCTCTTCTTTGAATGTCTATGCCAGTATATTCTCCACTATCACCATCTGGCCCTGGGAATTGTTTCATTGGGAAACTTTTAATGACCCCTTCTATTTTCTTAGGGGTAATTTAGTTACCCTGAACATGATTTAAATTTTTTAAGTGGTATCTGTTGTGAAAATTATCCATTTTTTATATTTTACAATTTTGTGAAATATAGGTTTTTCAAGTAAGATCAACTTATTCTTTGGGCTAGGACTCTCCTTCTTTTTCTTCTTCTATTCCTATTATCTTAGGTTTCATCTTTTCATATGTCCCAAATTTCCTAGATATTTTGTGTTAGAAAATTTTTAGCTTTAGGATTTTCTTTACCAGATGTGTCAATTTCTTCTACACCTGAGATTCTCTCTCCCATCCCTTGCATTCTGTTGGTGATGATTGCATCTGCAGTTCCTGTTCTCTTACTTAGGTTTTCAAACTCCAATATTGTCACAGTTGACGGTTTCTTTATTGCTTCCATATCCATGTTCAGGTCTTGAAGTGTTTTATTCATTTTTTACCTGTTTGATCATACTTTCCTATACTTCGTTATATTTATTTATTTCCCATTTAAGATCTTTTTTTGTTTGATTTTATTTTCCTGTATTTTTTAAGGTATTTAATCATTTTCTCTTTAACGGTTTCTAAATCTTCATAAGATTAGATTTCAGGTCATTTTCTTGTGTTTCAGGTGTGTTAGGATATTCAGGGCTTGTTATAGTAGTATAGCTAGTTTCTCTCAGAGCCTTATTGCCCTTGGTTTGTTGTTCGTTTTCTTAAACTGACTTTTAGCCATCTGGTTGTCCCTAGTGTTGGCAAGCCTGGTATTCTCTGATGGGGGCAGGCCTCTGGAGCTTCTGGTAGAGTTGGTAGACTCTGAGGTCAACAGGCTGCTGCAGACTTTCAGGGATGCTGACAGAGCTGGCATTCCCTGATAGCTTCATATTACTGGTTGTCTCAGGTGTTGGCTGGCCTCCAGGGATGCAGGTTGAGTTGGTAGTTCCTGATGGTTGTAGTTGTCCATTTGTCTGGGGAAGCATCTGTCCTCCTGGGATGCAGACATAGGCCATAGCTCAGGAAATAGTGTGGGCAGAGAGAGAGAGAGAGAGAGAGAGAGAGAGAGAGAGAGAGAGAGAGAGAGACCAAGGCAGATCTTGCTGTTGCTGGGTTTACCCAGAGGTGTTTATAGGCAAGGAATTTGGATAGGGGTCTCACCTCGTTGCTACTGATATCTCCAGGCATTTGAGACTGTAGTTAGAAGTGTGTCCAAAATTTGAACTTTTTTTCACTTACATGAAACAACAGTTATGAAACTGGATATTTTGTAGACAAAATCTCTTGTAAAGAGATTTAAGATATTATTTTTAAGTATTTGAACTTTTAAAGACTTTGAGACTTTTAAAGTTATTATCTTTAATATTATGGCATGAATATTAATATGAGATTCCAAGGAAGAACAAAAGGGAAAGTTATAGTGACATGCTAATTTCAAGTTGAAAGGTAAATTATTTGGGGTTATTAGTTTGTTTCACTTGTTCATTTGACACAAACTAGATATGGAAAGAGAAAGCTCAGTTGAAAAACATGCTTCTACCTGATTCCTGTATATAGATGAACCTACAGGACATTTTCTTCTACCTGATTCCTGTATATAGATGAACCTACAGAACATTTTCTTAGTTAATGATTCATGTGGATATGCCCAGCCTACTACAGGTGGTTCCACTCCAGTACAGGTTGTTTTGGGATGATAATTAGGTAAAATGATCAATCTTAAGTTGGGGAAGTCAAATAAGCATCACTCTCCTATGGTCTTTGCCTCAGGTCCTGCCTTCAGATTCCTGCTCTGAGTTTCTGCTCAAGCTTTTCTTGTTCATGGGCTGTTACCTGGAAGTACAAGATGAATCAAACTCTTTCCACACTGAGTTGCTTTTAGTCATGGTGTTTTAACAGTCATATAAACTTAAATAGGATCCACTCTACCTTCATTAGTCTTCTAATTTTATGTCCTCTTAAAAATACCCATAACGGCATTAAAAATGTCATTAGTATTGTGCTCCCCACAATACTTTTGGACATGAGGACTTCTTTTGTTGACTTATCAGAGCTACATTTTTAGAGAAAACTTACCCAATAACTAACAATTGCCAATTACTACACAGCTGAAGGTGGCATTATGTGCTTAACTGTTGTAGAAAATATTTAAATTCTTGACCCGAGATTTACTTACTCAGTGTTCAGATAAAAGACACACAACTTTTATACATATACATACACATACACATACGCATACACATATGCATGCGCATATGCATACGCATGGGCATGCACACACGCACACGCGCCCACACACACACACACACGCACACATACATATACATATACACATATACATATACACCTTAATCAGCACTAGAGCTGGGTCGATATCTACCATCTAAGCTATTAGAGTCTACTTCCCTATCAATAAATTGCTATGTTTCATCTGGCCCATTCTTAACTCCAATTGGCCGGCCCTCATTGCCATGTTTTCTTAACTCACCTACCCCCTACCCCATGGCTTATTTACCTCTCTCTCTCTCTCTCTCTCTCTCTCTCTCTCTCTCTCTCTCTCTCTCTCTCTCTTTCTCTCTCTCTCTCTCTCTCTCTCTCTCTATATATATATATATATATGTACATATATATACATATATTCATAGTCTTGTGATTCTCCTTAGCCTTCCAGCCTGGAAAGCCCAAACCCTGCCCATATCACTTCTGCCCAGTTATTCCTCTCACCATGTTTATTTAACCAATAGTTTTGAATTAAAGAACAAGGTCACATTTGTGAAATCTCTGGTTCCTGGGAGAAACTACGCCTTGGGGACCAGTGTTTCACATTACAATACATAGCAAAAGAAGAAACCTGAACACCCAAATCCCTCTTCCATCCTAGGATTTTGTCTGGCTTGGGTTTGCACAGGTCTTGTACATGCTGGCACAACTTCTGTGAATTTAAACAGGAAGCTTCACAGATGCCTACATAAGTTCCCTTGTACTTACACACCATCGCTTGTTCTCTTTCAGCTGTCTCATCTGCAGTGATCCCTGAATTTTAGTCTTGTGTCAGGGATATATTCCTTTTAGGACTAAGCATTGCATAATCTTCTATTTTCTGTGAAATGGCCAATTGAGGGTCTCTGTTATTTATAATCCATTGAAAATAACTTTTCCTATAAGTGTTGAAAGATGCATAGATCTATAGCTATAACGACAGGTCATTAGGAATCAGTTAGCTGCTATACATATTTAGCAGCATTTTCTTTTCTTTTTTATTAGATATTTTCTTTATTTACATTTTGAATGATATCCCCTTTCCTAGTTTCCCCTCTGAAAATACAAAACCTTGTTCCTACCCCCTTCCCCTCCTCATTTTCTATCCTACGTCCTATGACCTGTCTAACTATAGGTTCTTGGCTCTACTGTTCCAGACATGAATTTTATAATTCTGGAGAAGATTCTAAGTTCCAATTAGAAACTGATTGATAGTGCTGGCATATCTTTAATGACTTGTCCTTATTGCTTATAGAGCTTATATCTGAGCTTTAATAATGATTTTTTCCTGCACTAATATTTATTGAATGTTCCTTCACCAAGATAGCAAGAAATTAGGGGTAAATTTTCTATGTCAAAATAGTTTGATTTCAGCCGGGCAGGGGTGGTGCTTGTCCTTAATCCCAGCATTTGGGAGGCAGAGGCAGGTGGATTTCTGAGTCTGAGGCCAGCCTGGTCTACACAGTGAGCTTCAGAACAGCCAGAGCTACACAGAGAAACCCTGTCTTGAAAAAAAAAAGTTTGATTTCATCATCTTCTTTACCTTAACTATGTGGTATCTTTAGTAACAGATCTTGTTGTCACATTCTGGAGGGTAATAAATGTCAGTATTCTGTTCTATCTGAGGTTCTATGGCCACTCATTGTCATACAACTCCATAAAAATCTCATACTATGAGATATAGTGTTGCCTGAAAATGTTGCTGGAATATTCTAGGTATCAGTAGACAACAAGATAAATGAGCAAGAAGGAACAATCTTTCCTTCAATTTCAAATGGTATTTTTATATTTGTTGTTCTACCATCTTCATTTCTTCTTTGTCAGAGAAAAAGTTTTGCATTGTAACTTCATAGATTGATTGATTCTATTTATATACACTTGTCATGATTTGTTTCTACTACTTTAGTATTAGGAAAATTAGTGAATATAATTTACTATGTGACACTTTATCCACATGAGCTGTAAATTCTATGTATACTTAATCATATGAAGAAAGGAAAATGAAAAATGATAAATGATGAGCTACTACTGCTTATAATCAAAATTACAATGAAATAAATATGGAACTCTTCATGGGTAGCTTAGTGTTTTTACAGAGATTCTTTATCATCCATGTCCACTGAGGTTCTGCTTTTAATATCATAGAAACTGTAAATATGCATCATTAAATATGGATAATGAAAATGTGGCAAAATGGGATTTTATTCCGTTGTAAAATAGGGAAATCAGGAAATTAGCAGGTAAACTAATAGAAGTGGAAAAATAGATACTGCATGAGGGTTTCCAGACAAAGAGAAACACACAGATGCCACATGTTATCTCTCACATATGGATTCCAGTTTTAAAATTTAAGCT